>JBBPBX010038142.1:9927-30553 GCA_038048925.1 Garcialebias charrua
AGCTCGCATTTGTTTTCTTAGACAAATGACCTGAAATGGCTAATAAGGTTAGCCTGGCTCCAAGATGTGCTACTCCATTCACAACAGCGTCCAAGAGAAATAAGTTGGTGCAACTGAATGAAGAGTGCCACAGAACGGTTACAGCATATGTTGTGAAAAGTTTGCATCCCTTTTCAGATGTGGAATCACCAACATTTAGGTTAGTTAGGCAATAACAACAGAGCCAATAATTGTCCATCCTAAGCCAACGTTACAGTTACAGTAACAAGGACATGTTTGTTTATATGTTTGCACTAAGGCTGCACGATTAATCGCATTTGCGATTATCTCGCGATATGTTAAAACGCGATTCACTAATCGCACGGGCTGCAATTTGACTGGTCACGCTTCTCTGCATCACACCGGTCTGGCTGCGCACAGCTCTGAGTGAAGCAAAACAGAGAGAGCAGGGAGGGGGAGACTGTGCGCTCCAATACTCGTTGCTTCAGGCTCGACAGAAGTCATAAAAGTTATAAATTCAGGTAAGTTAGCTCATTTAAACGTGTATCTGAGCTTAGACGCTGAGACACAGAGACTGCGGCAGATAAACAAAGCGCGAGCTGGTCATGTGACCGGGTCTGTTTTGACGGTGCTCTGTTAGCAGCTAGCTCAGCAAGCTAACTTCTGCGTGAAAAAGCGCATTAATTATCTGATTTAAAAAAAAAACAGTTGTGTTGTTAGTGATATGAATTAATACAGAACCAGTAAAAATAATCGCATTTTAAATCGCAATCGCAATTTATAGAAAAAAAAATCGCAATTAGATTATTTTCCAAAATCGTTCAGCCCTAGTTTGCACAGACATGGTGAAAAACATCAACCCAAGTACACACCACCTACCATGGACCACTTGTCAAATAAGTTAATCCCATTTTGTTATAAGGTGGAGAAGAGCTGCTCTGCACTTTAAACAGAAGATGGATGATGTGTCTGGAAGGAGATCCAGAGAAAGCTGATTGAGCAGGTGAAATGTCATTCATGCCCAACTGTCCTTTTCAGCTTTTAAAATCTGGAATCTAAATACCGTATTTTCCGCCTGAAAAGTCGCACCTCTCTATAAGTTGCTTTGTCCAATTAGTGGCAATAAATTGGAAAAATCCATAAACATGTCGCACCTTTCTTTAAGTCGCAGCTATTATGCGTCACCGCTACGCGACGCGTCAGCGCGTCATTTGCCCTGCTGAAAATGGCAGCCACATAAGCATGCACAGAAGGACTTTTAACAAGAATAACACTGTAAAAACAATTATTTGTCCGCTGAAAATTATAGCAAAGATGTGTCTTTGCTTAACTGTTCCATAATAAATTCACGTAATGTCAAATCTGCTGAATTTAAATTGTTTCGCTTTGACATACGTCTTCCAAACGGTCATGCGCGCTGCAAAAATAAATTATAAATAAATCAAATTTTAGCTCAAACAACTCCAACAGCTAAAAGTTTGTAAATGACCACCAAGTAATTACTTTCTGTAAGTTTAAAGAAAATCTGCCATGTTGTTTATGAGCTATTTTGGTAAATAGTAGCCGGAAAAACAACGTAGCTAACCGTAACACATTTACGCTCCTAAAACATTGAATTTTATCTCAAACAATTCCAACAGCTAAAAGTTTGTAAATGACCACCAAGTAATTACTTTCTGTAAATTTAAAGAAAATCTGCCATGTGGCTTATGAACTATTTTGGTAAATAGTAGCCGGAAAAACAACGTAGCTAACCGCAACACATTTACGCTCCTAAAACATTGAATTTTATCTCAAACAATTCCAACAGCTAAAAGTTTGTAAATGACCACCAAGTAATTACTTTCTGTAAGTTTAAAGAAAATCTGCCATGTGGTTTATGAGCTATTTTGGTAAATAGTAGCCAGAAAAACAACGTAGCTAACCGCAACACATTTATACTCCTAAAACATCGAATTTTATCTCAAACAATTCCAACAGCTAACAGTTTGCAATTGACCACCAAGTAATTACTTTCTGTAAGTTTAAAGAAAATCTGCCGTGTGGTTTATGAGCTATTTTGGTAAATAGTAGCCGGAAAAAAAACGTAGCTAACCGCAACACATTTACGCTCTTAAAACATTGAATTTTATCTCAAACAATTCCAACAGCTAAAAGTTTGTAAATGTCCATCTAGTGATTACTTTCTGTAAGTTTGATAAAAATCTGTCCTGTCGTTAATGAGCTATCAGCACTGCGCTAACAGTAGTTCATACCTCCAGAGCAGGAGGTCGGGCAGCGACAGAGTGTGTCCGACCAGAGGAGGCTACCGTCGGACACATGAGCTGGAAACGGTCGGTGGACTCTCTGGAAGTGTCAGAGCTCCAGAGCAGGAGGCCGGGCTGCGACAGACAGTCTGACCAGAGGAGGCTGCCGTCGGACACATGAGGTGAGAACAGTCTGTGTACCCTAGCGGACAAAAGTGGTACTGCACCCACAGCGGCCAAAAGTGGTACTGCACCATTTTTTACCAAAATGAAAAACGGTCATATCTTAACCAAAAATTGGTCTAAAAATATGGGGGGGGATCCATAAACATGTCGCACCTCTCTATAAGTCGCAGGGCATGCAAATTAGGCAAAAATTGTGACTTATAGACCGGAAATATGGTACTAGTAATGTTCTTTGTGGTCAACAGAGGAAGACTGTGGAGATGATGAGGTCACCATGAGGTCTGAGGAAAGGCCTGAGAATGAGGGAGTGGAGGATGAGTGTGTAAGTGTATGATAGCTAAAATTGTATACATTCTCAATCTTAATAATGATTTAATAATCCCTTTTTACTGATAATACTGATGAACCTGTTGTTTGTTTAGGAACCACCTCCCTGCAATCTGTCCAGAAAGTCTCCACTGGAATAGCTTTTTGCTGAGGAAGAGGCACAGAACATAATGCCACAGCTCCATGTCCACGGAGAAACATGTAGAGAGAGGGCTGCAGATGTACCAGGACATTCCACCAGCCATTCTGTCTGAGGACCCTGCTGCTGGTGGTGGAACTAACACAAGACTTATCCTTTGCTGTCACATCTTGCATTCTCATATTTATGTGTTCAAGCTTCTTCTACACCTAGCAAACATGTTCTCCACTGCAGGAGACACTGTCTGTCCAGAACACTCACACATACTGCCCGAGAAGCAGATATGATAATTTTCCTCAACAAGAACCATTTCTGATTTTATACTGTACCTGCTGCTAACCTGGACTAGATTGTACATGTTGCTGTACATGTTGCTCTTTTTTTTACAATAATACTAATAATTTTGTTTATTGTTCTGCAGCAGGTTAACCCATCAGTGAGAGTTCAGTAATATGACTGCAGCATCACACACTGGACATGTGGAAATGTGTTTCCATGAGGTTTTCAAACATAAAGCTCTCTTGTAAAAGTGTACCCCTGTGAAAAGAAAACTCATAACATATTGAAGTTCATAAGTTTGATATTTATATACTGGTTGAAAATAGCACTTTGAGAAATTCATAGTAAATTTAACAAAAAGGAAAAAGTTCATAGCATTAAAATTCAAATAGAATTCAAATTATTTCACCCTGAAAGAACTCTGGCTAACTACTGTAGCTCTTTTATAACATGATGGAGTTAAACTCAAAGCAGTTGCCTCAGATAAATAATGTTAACTTATTATTTTTATATGAAAGTTTCTGTTAACTTATTATTTTTATATGAAAGTTTCTGTTAACTTATTTTTATATGAAAGTTTCTGTTAACTTATTATTTTTATATTTGATTGTTTCTGTTCAGTGCCCTGAGACGACTTCTGTTGTGACGTGGCGCTATACAGTATAAATAAACTGAACTGAATTGACATGTCTTTTTTAACCCCGCCTACAAAAAGAATCGGAATTGAAAGAAATCGGAATTGAAACGAAGAATCAGAACCGGAATCACTCAAATTGAAACCATGCCCAACCCTACTGCCAGCACACAAGCTAACAGTTGACGTGACCAGGTGAAACAGTGCATTGGACATGATGCAGAGCGTTTTAGAGCAACAACCTATCTCTGCCACTCTCCTTTCACACAACGTACGCAGAAATGAAAAAGATCTGTGCATGCTAACAGAAAAGGATGTAACAATTGCTGAAGATCTGGTGAAGGTGATGAAACCAATGAAAGAAGCTACACTGGCAATGTTGGAGGACAAGCAACCAACTCTGTCTGTCATCGCCACACTTCTCACTCTGCTGCTGGAGACTTTCATCCCCAGCCTTGAAGACTCCAACACAGTGAGGGACTTGAAGGCAGCTGTAAAGAATAACTTGGGAACAAGGTATGCTAAGCTTTCTGTCTGAGTCTTTGCAGTACTGTAGTCAGTTTTTTTAATTATTACTGTTTTGTATTTTATATTTGCATTTTCTTATTAGTGGTTAGCAGTTAATGATTTATAGCACATGCACATTTTTGGTTGTATGTGTGCTTTTTTATATATTTATATGTACACCATGTTTATTCTCATACCGTTATAACTAAATTTGTTAAATGTCTTTAAGATATGGTGCATGTTATTTGGTGCACCCGGTGATACCAGCAACATCCTTCCCAGTCCCAGTTTCGGTTTTCCCCTCCTTGGAGTGCAGCTTGATTCCAACTTAAAGCTAGATAAACAGATCAGTTCTTTTGTCAAGACCAGCTTCTTTCAGCTCCGTCTGCTCTCTAAAGTAAAGTCACCCTCAGCCGTAGTGATCTGGAGACGGCAATCCATGCCTTTGTGACCTCCAGACTTGACTATTGTAATGCTTTGTATGTTGGAATTAATCAATCTTCCATCTCCCGTTTACAGCTTGTACAGAACTCTGCCGCCCGCTTTTTGACCAACACACGGAAATATGAACACATCACTCCTGTCCTGTCCTCTTTACACTGGCTCCCGGTTCAGTTCAGGATACAGTTCAAGCTGCTGCTGTTTGTTTTCAAAGCTCTGAATGGACTTGCACCTCTGTACATCTCAGAACTTTTGAAAGTCCATCACCCCAGCAGAGCTTTACGATCTGCCAGTCAACACCTGCTGGAGGTGCCTCGCTCAAGGTACAAACAATGGGGAGACCGGTCCTTTTCTGTTGCCGGCCCAAAAGCCTGGAACAGTCTCCCCCTTGAGCTGCGTGCCACCTCTGATCTGACTCTGTTCAAAACCAGACTGAAGACCCACTTGTTCAAAAAAGCTTTCAGTGTGTAACTTTTATTACTTTTGGTATTTTAGTATGTAGCATTTTTATTTCCATTGCCTCCTTTTATTGCTGTTGCTTTTATTTTATTTTCACTGATTTATTGTACCGGTTTTTATATTTTCTGTCCTGTTAAGCACCTTGGTCAATGCAAGGCATTGTAGGAAGGTGCTATACAAATAAAGTTTATTATTATTATTATTATTATATGATGCGCAGAAGGACTATTTGTATGCAGCATCAGCGTTGGATCCTCACTTAAAGGCTCTTCCATCCCTGGCTGCTAACAAGTGAGATAACACCTTCTTCAGACTGTTGACTGATGCTGACATTGCTACAAAATGTGTAGCAAAAATATTTAATAAGCATGTTTTTAATTGATAGTTAAAAATTATCTTGATGGATTATAAGAAATATAATTAAAAATAATTATTTTTAATCTATTGTTTTTGTCTTATGCAACAGCAAAAGACTGATGGTACTGATAATGACAAAGGAGCTGAGGAGTTGGTGGAAGCAACATCACACAAGAAGCCCAAGAAATCCAGCACCTTGAAATACCATACCATACCATTTTATTTAAAGGACAACACCCACCATGATAGTAACAATTCACCATAATGGACAATTACTGTAGTTTAATATGATGTCTATTTTCATTTTTGCATTTGGGCCAGGCGAGGGTTAAAAAAAAAACAAAAAAAAAACAACCGAGTCCCGAATGAATCCGGAAACCCGGCCGAAGAGTGCCGAAGTGTGAAGTGACTTCAGTTACGTCTCCACCCAGAAGGCAGGAGTGAGTTTCCATGGAGGTTTATGAGAGTGGGAGTTAAAACTGCATATTTCCTGGTGCATTTGTGTGTACAGCTGTACCAGTGCTCTGTTTTTATTTTTTATTTATTTTATAGAACTTTTTAATGAGATATAACACCGCTGCGGACTGCTCTCACTCCTCTGCCCAGAGGAGCGAGCCACGCGCGTCTTCTCCCTGGCTCCCCGTTCCGCTGGTCACCTTTTGCCCAGAGGAGCGAGCCGCGCGCGTCTTCTCCCTGGCTCCCCGTTCCGCTGGTCACCTTTTTGAAGTTCCTTCGTGCCGACTCAGGGCTCGGCTCCGTCCCAGCCTTGTTGCGGGGAGCACGGGGGAGCACGCGCGCTCAGAGCTCCGCTGCGCGGCTGCCTTTCTGTACTCCCGACCTGTCTGGTCACGGGGAGAGAATAAAAAGCCAATGGATGCTCGCTCAGAATATGATAGACATCAGTGAGCGACCACAGGATTAATCAACAGGCAGATTTAGGGAATATTTAAAAATGCTTCGCTTTTTTTTTCTCGCTCAGAGCAGCGGTCATGGAAGTTGATGAATGCTTATTATAACTCCGCCTGTAACTCCAAGGCGGTCACTTTAGTGATGTGAATGCCCATATATGGAGAGGAGATTTTTCCCGAGCTTCTGCTAAAATCTGCTATAAATCATGAAATAACACATTTAGCGTTATTTCTCTACAATATAAATAAACGCTCCTGTATTATTTTTAAATAAACTAATAAATATTAATGGCGATGCAATTTGAAAACATGGTGGGTCATGTCCTTTAAAGAACACAAAACAACAACGAGGCCAACCAAAGTGCTGTACCAACAAACAAAAAACAGGCAAGACATAGGCAACATACAAAATGAAGTAAAAACAGAATATAGACATAAAAACGTTGCAGCTAATAAATATAACGACCAACCTGTGTGAAGCAAACAGGTTCAAAAACAGATTATCAGGTGTTGAAAGCAACGGAATAGTAGTGGGTTTTTAAACAGGATTTGAAAACTGAGAGGGAGGGGGTCTGTCTGACAAGCAGAGGTAAGTCATTCTAGAGTTTTGAGCCTGCTACAGAGAAGGCCCTGTCACCTCTGCGTTTAAGACGAGATCCTGGAACTGTTGGAAGTAACTGATCCGTTGACCTCAGAGCACGTGGTGGGACATACGGGTGTAGCAAATCAGAGAGATAGGCGGGGGCGAGACTGTTCAGCAATTTGTAGACATACATGAGAATTTTGAAATGAATTTGAAGGTGAACCGGTAGCCAGTGCAGGGAGGCCAAGACTGGTGTAATGTGCTCTATTTAGCCTGTACTGGTTAAAAATCGGGCTGCTGCGTTTTGGACCCATTGTAGTCATGCAATGGTGGTCTGACTGATACCAAATGGAGTGAATTGCAGTAATCAAGCCTAGATGTAATAAATGCGTGTATTACTGTCTCCAGGTTATTTTTGGACATATGGGCTTCAGCTTAGACAGTCGCCTCAGCTTGAAAAAACAGGATTTAACAATCATATTTACGTGGCTGTTGAGTTTCATGTAAGGATTCATTATCACTCCCAGATTTGTGACTTTTTGTTTTTCTGACAAGGCTAGAGCAGAAAGGTCAATGCAATGGTTCATGATTGTGTCGTTGGGAGGGAACAACATGGCTTCAGACTTCTTTTCATTGAAACTTAAGAAATTTAAAGCCATCCAGTCCCTGATGTCAGCCAGGAAGTCGAGCAGAGGTTGAATAGAGCATGTACCATTGTGACTTAGTGGGAAGTAAATTTGACAGTCATCGGCGTAGAAGTGAAAAGTTATGTTGTGTTTCCGGAAAATAGCACCAAGTGGCAGCAGGTATAAAGAGAATAGGAGAGGACCCAGGATGGACCCCTGTGGAACCCCCCATTTAAGTGCTGCCATTGCAGAACTAAAATCTTTGATGGAAACAATAAAGGATCTGTCAGCAAGGTAGGATCTGAACCAATTAAGGGCTGACCCTGTGATGTCCACCAACCTAGCAATGAGAATCTCATGGTCAGTGTTATCAAAAGTGGATGTAAGATCCAATAGGACAAGCAACACAGAATCACCAGTGTCTGTGGATAAGAAGATGCCATTAAAAATCTTCAGTAGGGCAGTTTCAGTGATGTGGAGAGGTTTAATGCTAGATTGGAATAGGTCAAGGATAGCATGATCCTCCAGGAAAAACTTCAACTGGGACTCAACTATTTTTTCCAGAGATTTAGAAACAAATGGGAGTCTGGAGACAGGCCTGAAGTTGGATACGACTGAAGGTCAAAGTTTAGTTTTTTCATGACAGGTTGAACTAGGGCTGGGCCATATCATATCGTTCACGATAATACTGATAAAAATACCTTGCCCGGGCAAAAAAGTTATATCATGATATGCTAATTTCATGACGTAATATGTAAGGGTGCCCCGCCCCCAACCGAGCGCTTCAAACTGAACTGTGCACCCCCCCTCCACCAGTCTGTACTAGTGTAACGTTAGTTAAAATGATAAAAACAAACAACGCGTGTCGTGTCAGCTTCTCTCCCCCTGCTCTACTGCAGGTAGAGGATCAAAGCGCCCCCCCCCCCACTCTGAGCAGCTGTTGCGGGCTGGTCTCCCTCGCAAAACTGTCGGTACACACGCGGCTCTCCACGGACCAAGAGGCAACCGCAGTGAAGTTATTTTCAAATTGGACGTTGGATATTCGAGCTCCGTGTCTTCATCGGTGCGGTGCTCTCGTCAGTCCGCTTCATGGAGACTGATTTTGGGCAGCCACGCTGAGTCTGCCCCTACTCAGAGACGTCATGGTTCACTTAGGGACCGTCAACAAATTTTCGAGCGCGTCACTCTTTAGAAACAAAAAATAATATATTTTACATGACTTGAGCCACAAATCTTACATCAAACTACTCTCCAAGACCAGATATGTGAGGCACAGCTGTTTATTTCTCAATTTTTATGCATTTTGTAATTTTTCACAATTTAATATTTAATAAATCACTGTTTTTGGTCAATACCATTGAGGTCTTTTGAGCCACCCACACAAATCTTACATCAAACTACTCTCCAAGACCAGGCCTATGAGGCACAGCTGTTTATTTATCATTTTATGCATTTTGAAAATTTTCACAATTTAATATTTCATAAATCTGTGGGTTTTTCCTCAATAGCTTCCAAGTCATGTGACCTGTTGACCCAAAATCACTGTGAAATAATTCTGCTAGTCTCTATAAATGAGGCACAGTCATTTGTTTTCTATTTTAAGTCATATTAATCAGACTGACGAGAGCACCGCACCGATGAAGACACGGAGCTCGAATATCCAATGTCCAACTTGAAAATAACTTCACTGCGGTCAACAGATCAGTCAGAAAATGAATCATTCCTGCATGAATAGATGAAGCTGAAACATCAACACGCTTCAGGGTCAGCTGATCACCTTGTTACAACTTCTGAAAGTTATTCTTCACTTAGGCAACATATTTTGTTGTATGTTACATTTATGCCCAACAGATCTTAAGCTTCATTTTATTTAGTTGTTTTAGGAAACTACACCTGCACTTTAGTTTTTGTGGTGGATTTTGTTGATCTATATTTTGTGCAGACTTTTTCAATCTAAATAACAGATCATTTTTATTTTTATACTTGGAGACTGAATACTTTACTAAATAAAGTAATTTCAGTAAAATTACCCCTTGTTTTTTAAAATTTTATATAATACTGCAAAACAACATGTTAAGTTAATTTTGTCAAATAAATAAATTTGATTTCTGTTTTTTTCTCGTTATATCACGAAATGTATCGTTATCGTGATAATGCTCTGAAATATCACGATATAATTTTTGAGCCATATCACCCACCCCTAGGTTGAACAGCAGCATGTTTAAAGGTTTTTGGTACCACGCCAGTGGATAAACTGATATTCACAATAGCAAGAATGGAAGAACCTAGAGTAGGAAAAACCTCCTTTATTAGCCGAGGGGGGTACCACATCAAAGGGGGAACCAGAAAGTTTCAAGCTGCATGTGACCTACTCTAGAGAAGACAGAGAGATTGGTTTAAAATGGTCAAATACAGCAACAGATTGAGGTGGGATGGATGGAGCATGAGTTGGAGGGGAACTCTCTTCTTGAGACAGTCAACTCACAAACAGTAAAGGAACACAGACATAAAAGACCACCATTGAAGGCTGAAGATGAAATCAGAAGATACAGGGCAGAAGATCCTGCTGGGCTCAATGAAAATCCTCTGACCTGGTGGACATCCAATGAAAGGGAGTATCCACTGATGGCTCACCTTGAGAAACAATACCTGTGTGTCCCAGAGACCAGTATTGCATTGGAGAGGGTGTTTTCAACTGCAGGTGACATTGTCACTGCAAAAAGGAGCTGCCTAACCCCAGATCATGTTAATGAGCTTTTCCTTCACAAGAATCTCACAATTAATGAGAAGTGAAAACAAATTCACAATAACAGTACTTGACAGTTTAAGTTTACTTTTAATATTGTAATCAGTATTGTTTTGCACTTAAAGAAGCAATGCCTTAATGCTATTTGCAGTGATAGAATGTTTTAGTTCAAGGACACTTTCACTTGCAATTCTGTTTATTTCAGTGTTATACTTTTGAGACTTGATACAGTTTTGTTTGCAGTTAATGTACAAATTTATAAGTTTGCACTGCAATTTGCACTTTGCGTTTTAATATTTTGTTTATGGTGAAGAGACAAAATAAAGTACAATTGTATTTTGTAACACAGTTCTGTCATTTTCATTATTTGAATTGAAATTGAATTGATTCACAATAAATGGATTCAGAACAGCATGAATTGAAATCAAATCGATTTAGGAAATTGTCCACAATACCCAGCCCTATTGTCCACATATATGAACCAGTGGCTCAGTGGTATTCTCCTGAAGGAGTCTGAAGGCTCCGGCAGAGCTCTGGGTACGGCCTGTACGCCGCTCTACGCGCGTGTTCTGTGCGCACGCGTTCACAGGCACAGCTCTGCATTCGTTCTTGTGTTAAATGCTCGCGTTTTCGCTCCAAATTCTTGTTGTAATTTGAGCAGCTGCGCGCAGAGCGTTTACCTACGGACAAACTGAGGTCGCTGATTGGTCATTTGCTGACACGCCTACTGAATTGATTGACAGGTCAGGTGGGAGACAAAAAAAAAAGGCATGAGCTGGCTCGGCTGCAGCCGCTGCGGTGCTCTATATGTTAATAAAAAGTTCTAAAAAAATAAAAATAAAAACAGGGAACGCTGGTCCTGCAGCCCACAGCCCACCAATAATAATAATAATAATGAATTCAATTTATAATGCACTTTTCATTAATAAAAATCTCAAAGTGCTACAAAGTGTAACAAAGCAAAGATCAAAATAAAACAAGTGAGAAAATAAAATAAAATCAATAATAATATCGACTAAGATCAAAGATAAAATCATGTGGATGCAGATTAGGCTTGCTTAAAAAATAAATAAAATAAAACAAGTGATAAAATCAAGTAAAATCAATAATGATATCAGCTAAGATCAAAGATAAAATCATGTGGAGGCAGAATAGGCTTGCTTAAAAAGAAAGGTCTTTATGCTGCTTTTAAAGTCAACCAGTGACTGTGGAGCTCTCAGGTCATCAGGGAGGGAGTTCCACAGGCGGGGGGCAGCCACACAGAATGCTCGGTCTCCCATGGTCCTCAATTTGGTCCGAGGAATATGAAGGAAATTACTGTTCTGTGATCGTAGAGACCGGGTGGATGAATATGGTGCAAAAATGTCCTTTAGATAGTCAGGTGAAGTGCCGTGCAAGCATTGAGGGGTAATGAAAGCAGGAAACCAGGAAATATTTAGAACCTCCTGCAGCCACGTAGGATATGATTTTAATTCGCTCGTGACAAATTCATTAATTTAAGTCATGGAGTGAACGGAGGAGGAAGCGATTACTTGACTTTTGACAAAAAAAAAAGTTCAGATCAGCGTGGAAGAAGGGGAATTTAATTCATTTGTGTCTCATACAAAACAGTCCAGAGCCGGGCAGTTTATTGTGAGACAACGCGCCTCGCGTACGCGGTCGTAAAATTTTAGCTTTGCACGTTCGTGCCCTGTGGGGCTACGCTTGTGCCTCTGCGTACGTATGGCGTACAGCAGCATACTGCCTTACGCAGAGCTCTGCCGGAGCCTTAATGCTCCCTTTCAACTTCCTCAATGGAGAGATTGGATGCAAACCAAACACTGGAAATCCCATGGCACAACCATGCTTATGTCAGTAAAAGCAACCATTTAAGTTTGTTTTTCTACAACTTTACTTGTGCACAACACTGAGTGTGTTTTACTTTTTATTCTTACAGAACTGGTTGACCACTACGCTGTGGCAGTCCGTTCCAGCTGGCAATGATGCCTTGTTTTGGGTCAAGCTGAATTTTGTGGCCACCTCCACGCCCTCTGCACCTGCACGTCCTGCAGCATTCCTCACAACTGGAGAGACAAACACCCCCATCATTCAGTGCATCATAGCATCTGCCAGAAAAACTGATTCAACACTTTCAGTCTGCAAGACTTCTCCCTACTGGCTGTGGATGCCCAAAGTCCACAGCAAACTTTAATTCAACTTTTATTTACACAGGTTAACCCCATTGAGCCTCAGGGACTCATTAACTTAAATTTTTCTTCAAAATACTCCCCCCTCCAAACTTCCTGTACCAGGCCTCACTGTGTCTCAACAAAACAGATCATACTAGTGCCACAGCTCACCTGTCCTTTTCCACTGTGTTTGTCACTGGTGCAAAAATCGTCCACAAATCTTCACCACCCCTCCCCTCTACACAGCCTCATTTGTCCACCATCAGCATATCTTCACACCCTTTTTCATCTGACCATGCTCATTCCCGGTTATTCAGTTTCACAATATATTCATTACTTCAATGCCATTACACTTTGTATCCAAGGAGCCACAGTCCTCATTATCCTTGTAAAACTCCACAGCCTGAACACACTCCCACCCTGTGTCCATGGAATTATAATTCACGTAGGCTGCATGGATGCATCCTGTCATCACTCCAAAACCACCAGAACTGAGTTGAACAAATCTTCTGAATTTCTCAACACCTGTGGCAAATAAGAGTTCATAATCTGAAGGACGAAAATTAAAATAAAACTTATTTTTCCTAGTGAGTTACAGACGTTCTTATGACAGTCTGTGCATGTACCAGTAAATATATCACAGTAAAACTGCTTACAATAATCTTTTGAATTAAACTTGTTGATGATGTGAGTTTTTGTTTGTTAGAGCATTTTGATAAGTGGACAGTATTGAAGTGACTGTTCTGATGATGTGTCAACAAATATTTAAACTAATATACCAGAAAGTTTATATTTCTGAATTGCTGGATATTTTGGTGTAGAGGAATGAATTTTCTAGTTGAATCTGAACAAAACATGATGACGTAACAAGCTGTGAAAAAGAACAAGATTTATTTCAACAAGTCTGAACAGACAGACGGACAGCTTAACCACAGGATCTAAACAGTTCCTAACACAGCTTAGCTCCTAGGGTTGGGCATCGTTTGAATTTGAGCGATTCCGATTCTTCGTTTCGATTCCGATCTTTTCGATTCTCAATTCTGATTCTTTTTGTAGGCGGGGTTAAAAAAAGACATGCCAATTCAATTCAGTTTATTTATACTGTATAGCGCCAAGTCACAACAGAAGTCGTCTCAGGGCACAGAACAGAAACAATCAAATATAAAAATAATAAGTTAACACTATTTATCTGAGGAGACTACTTTGAGTTTAACTCCATCATGTTATAAAAGAGCTGCAGTAGTTAGCCAGAGTTCTTTCAGGATGAAATAATTTGAACTTCTATTTGAATTTTAATGCTATGAACTTTTTCCTTTTTGTTAAATTTACTAAGAATTCTCACAGGGCTATTTTCAACCAGTATATAAATATCAAACTTATGAACTTCAATATATTGTGAAATTTCTTTTCGCAGGGGCACACTTTTACAAGAGAGCTTTATGTTTGAAAATCTCATGGAAACACATTTCCACATGTCCAGTGTCTGATGCTGCAGTCATGTTACTGAGCTCTGATGGGCTAACCTGCTGCAGAATATCAAACAAAATTATCCTCCTCATCCTCCACTCCTTCACTCTCAGGACTTTCTTCAGACTGCGTGGTGACCCCATCATCTCCACAGTCTTCCTCTGTTGACCACAAAGAAAATTACTAGTATTTAGAGTTCAGATTTTAATAGCAGAAAGGACAGTTGTGCATGATTGACATTTCACCTGCTCCATCAGCTTTCTCTGTATCTGCTCCCAGACACATCATCCATCTTCTGTTTAAAGTGCAGAGCAGCTCTTCTTCACCTTATAACAAGGTGGGATTAACTTATTTGACAAGTGGTCCATGGTAGGTGGTGTGTAATTGGGTTGATGGTTTTCACCATGTCCCTGCAAACATATAAACAAACATGTCCCTGTTACTGTAACGTTAGTTGGACAATTATTAGCTCTGTTGTTATTGTCTAACTAACCTAATGTTGGTGATTCCACATCGGAAAAGGGATGCAACCTGTAATGATTGAATGAATTATGTTTGTCCACTAGATGGCAAGCATGAGTTTATGTGAATGCATAAATGTAAAGAAAAGAACAACAGAAGTAGATAATTAAGGAGAGACACCTGTGAGCAACCTGTGTGAGCAGCTTCACAAAAGATACTATAATAAAAGTGTCTGGAAGATACACAACGTCTGGTTAATTTCAAACACAAATATAACATGGTGTCAGGAGTGAACTGAGTGGCAGCCATGGACCTGAAACCACCGGAGAGCTTGAAGCTGACGGGAAACGTGGATGAAAATTGGCGTGCCTTCAAACAACGTTTTCAACTATATGTTGCTGCAATGGGTTTGGAGACAAAGCCGGATGCCAGAAAGGTAGCAATGTTGCTGACCATAGCAGGAGCACAGGCTTTGGAAGTCTACAACACTTTTGTGTTTGATGACCCAGAAGACAAAGAAAAGTTGGATGTTGTGCTGAGTAAATTTGATGCTCACTGTTCTCCCAGGAAGAATGAATGCTATGAGAGATATGTGTTTCGTTCCCGAATGCAGACCCAGCATGAACCCTTTGATAACTTTCTGACAGATTTGAAGGTGAAAGCTCAGTCATGCAATTTTGGCCTGCTAAAGGACTCTATGATCAGAGACCAGATCGTCTTTGGTGTGCGTGATGGAAAGCTCAGAGAGAGACTGCTGAGAGAAGTGGAACTGACCCTGGAAACAGCTGTAAAGATGTGTCGGGCAAGTGAACTGTCTCTGCAGCAAGTGAGGACTTTTTCTGAACTTTCAACAGGACAGACTTCACAGTTCAGTGATGGTGCTGCAGCAGTTGGAGCAGTGTCCTGCCAGAAGATACGACATGCTCAGATGAGGCAGCTGCAAGAGGATTGCATTATCAGCTGTAAGCGCTGTGGGTCACGGCATAAAGTGAGACAATGTCCTGCTTATGGTAAGCAGTGTTTGAATTGCCGTGGAAAGAATCATTTTGCAAAACAATGCTTTATGAAGAAGAAAGAAGAGAAGAAGAGGAATCGTGTAAACTTGGTAGATGAAACTGACTTAAGTGACACATTCTTTATTGGTGTTGTGAGTTGTGAAAATGAGTCAGAAAAAGTGCACTGCGTTGACAGAGATGATAAATGGACAATTCCTTTGCTGATCAATGGAGCCATAGTTAAGTTCAGATTGGACACAGGTGCTAAGGCTAATCTCATAAGCATGTCTGATATAAAACAAATGCAACTAAAACCTCACATTAAGGAAGTGAAGTCGAGTCTGAGAGACTATAATGGACAATCAATTGAGTGCATTGGCACATGTCAGCTGAAGGTGACAGTTAAAGGATCAAAACATCTTGTGTTCTTCTCAGTTGTAAAAGAGGATCGTGAGTCACTTTTAGGTGACAAATCCTGTGAAGAACTTGGACTAGTGAAAAGAGTCTACCAAATAAACACTGAATTGAATGATCTCCATAGTCCTGCTGATGCAATGCTTCAGGATTATGAGGATGTCTTTCAGGGATTAGGTGCTGTACCCTGCACATACAAGATTCAGCTGAGAGAGGGTGCTCAGCCTGTTGTGCATGCTGCACGTCGCATTCCAACACCACTGCGAGAGGGGTTGAAAAATGAGTTGGACAGAATGACCAGTTTGGGAGTCATTAAAAAAGTGGAAGAGCCCACAGATTGGGTTAATTCCATCGTGATTACAAAGAAGAAGAATGGAGAATTAAGAATATGCATGGATCCAAAAGATCTAAATGAGAACATCAGGAGAGAACATTATCAAATACCCACTCGAGAAGAAATTATCAGTGAGATGGCTGGAGCAAGTTATTTCACCAAGTTGGATGCAGCACAAGGGTTCTGGCAAGTAAAGCTAGATGAAAGCAGTACCAAGTATTGTACTTTTAACACACCTTTTGGAAGATTTTGTTTTCTAAGACTCCCTTTTGGAATAAAATCTGCACCTGAAATATTCCATAGAGCGATGGAGCAGATCATAGAAGGCTTGGAAGGAGTGAGAGTCTACATTGATGACATCATCATCTGGGGATCAACAGCTCAGGAACACAATGACAGATTGAGACGCGTCATGGAGCGCATACGAGAAAATGGACTAAAGCTCAATAAAAATAAATGTGAGTTTGGCGTCAAAGAAATTATGTTTCTCGGAGACAAACTATCTGCCCAAGGTGTTCAGCCAGATGAAGAGAAAATAAAAGCCATCTTGAAGATGCCACAGCCTGTCGACAAAACGGGTGTCCTGCGCATCATGGGGATGATCAATTTTATAGGAAAATTCATTCCCAATTTGAGTGCAAAAATGACAAACATTCGCAGAATCTTGAATAACAATAGTCAATTCCAGTGGACAGAGGTTCATGATCAAGAGTGGAAGGAACTGAAAAACTATCTGACTACTGAACCAGTGCTCACCTTCTACGATCCTAATAAAGAAATAAAACTGTCTACAGATGCCTCAAAAGATGGACTGGGAGCAGTTCTTCTTCAAGCTGAGAATGAACAATGGAAGCCAGTGGCTTATGCGTCCAGAGCCTTGACAAAAGCTGAATGCAAATATGCTCAAATAGAGAAGGAATGTTTGGGGCTGTCTTATGGATTGGAGCGGTTTCATAACTATGTGTATGGTTTACCATCTTTTTTAGTTGAAACAGATCACCGGCCCTTGGTTTCTATCATCAGAAAAAACCTGAATGAAATGTCACCGAGGATCCAGAGGCTTATGATGAGGATGCAGAGGTATGATTTTACACTGATCTACACTCCAGGGAAACATCTGATTCTTGCTGATGCTCTGTCCAGAGCCCCTACGGACAATGCTGTGAGTTCAACTGAAGAAGATATTCAATGTCATGTGAATTTGGTGTCCGCTGTGTTGCCTGTGTCAGACAACAAGTTGAAGCATATAGTTAAGGCAACAGCTAAAGACACAGAGTTACTGTTGGTCATGCAGAACATGGAGGAAGGATGGCCAATAGGCTCATGTTCACAGTTTTTCAAAGTTAAAACTGGCCTAAGTGTTGTAAATGGACTGCTGCTGAAAAACAACAGAATTGTGATTCCACAAGTATTAAGACAGGATATTCTGCAGCGGATTCATGAGGGTCACCTAGGCATTGAAAAATGTAAAAGAAGAGCTAGAGAATCTGTTTTCCAAGATGGCGCCGGATGTCATGGCACGCTATCTGACTCCTCTCCTGAACTTTTTACTGCTGTTCGTGTTCTGCCTTTTTTTCATCGACGATGCATCCTCGCTCCTGGTCTATGATCGCTCAACTCTTCTAAGTCTCCAAGACTCGCTGATCAACACACCGGCTACTGGCAAATATGGACATTTCAAGCCTCCTCCACCTCCACCTTTCTTGGCGTCCATTCCTGCCTACCTACAACGCAACACGACCACGCTGCCACGCAACAAGCGGCGCAGAAGACGCGGAACGAGGGCAGGCGTGCTGGTGAGATTTAAAAAGTATCTCTCGTCTCACAACACGCCGACGGCTGACTTACCTCCTGAATTCAGCGTCTTTGATGTCCGTCGCTCCTTTGCCCGCCGCAACAGATGCCTTGTTGCTATCAATCATGACGCCAGCGATCAGTATCCATCTTGTCCCCCCGTGAGGGCTGTGAACCGAGGCTGCGTTAAACAGAACCTCCGCCCGCTCGCTCGAGCTGAGAGTGACGTAACTGGCTGTGTTCCTGTACGGTCAGCACTGTTTAACGCCAGATCGATCACAAATAAAACTTTTATATTAAGTGATTTGATCTCCACTCATCGTCTGGATCTGTTTTTGATCACGGAAACCTGGCAGAAAGCTGGAGACAACAGCTGCTTCTCTGAACTCCTCCCACCTGGCTTCTCTTATCTGAGCGCTCCGCGTGGATCTGGAAGAGGGGGGGGCCTGGCTGCAGTTTTCAATGAGGCGTTCAAGTACCGTTTGTTGCCTCAGAAAAATTACTCCAGTTTTGAAAGCATGATTTTTGTGCTGGAATCTGCAAAACCTATTCTGTGTGGCCTCTTTTATCGGTCTCCTCAATACAACAAAAACTTTCTCAGTGAGTTTTCAGAACTACTGGCTGACCTAATGCCAAAGTTTGACTCTTGGCTTTTCTGTGGGGACTTCAACGTGCACACCTGCTGCCCAAGTAATCAGCTTGGATGTGAGTTTCAGGACCTCCTGGACTCTTTCAACCTGTCACAGTCGGTCTCGGGGGCCACACACAGTCAGGGTCATACACTCGATTTAATTATCTCCCACGGCCTCCAAATACCTGCTGTGGAGATCCTGGACACCTGTATTTCAGACCATTTTCCCATATTATTCGAATTTTTCACCTCTCCTGCACCGAAAGCTATTCTCCCAGCACGTTTCTCCCGCTGCATCACCCCATTAACTCCAAGTCAGTTCACTGATGCCTTTAAGAGCACTGAATTTTGCTCTGCTGTCAGCCTGGACCCATCTCTACATCCTGAGGACTTCATCAGCTCCTTCCATCACACCTGCACAACGATCTTGGACTCCATCGCTCCTCTCAAACAGGCATCTTCAAAGAACAAACCTTCACCATGGCTCAACGAAACGACGCGAGCTCTTCGACAACGTTGCAGAAAAGCAGAACGAATATGGAAGCGCGACCGGCTTCATGTATCTCAAGGAATACTGAGAGACTGTCTCTGTGAGTATCATAATGCTGTGAAACAGGCCAAGTCACAGTACCTCTCCAATTTAATCTCCACCAGCTCCAACCGGCCGAGGACGCTTTTCAGCACACTCCAGTCTGTCATCAACCCATCTGTCAATGTTCTGAAAACTGCCACACAGTCTACCTGCGATGACTTTCAGAGCTATTTTGTCAACAAAATAGACTCTATCAGGCAGAACATTGTCAGTTCATCCAACACCATCCAGTCTTGTGCGTCT
This sequence comes from Garcialebias charrua, assembly GCA_038048925.1. Taxonomy (NCBI): domain Eukaryota; kingdom Metazoa; phylum Chordata; class Actinopteri; order Cyprinodontiformes; family Rivulidae; genus Garcialebias; species Garcialebias charrua. Next base: position 29,466 of record JBBPBX010038142.1, read on the forward strand.
GCAATAACCACAGCTGTTTTTGACCAATTTGACCTGGTTTCACTCCCTCACCTCACCAAGGTGGTTCAGCAGATGAAACCAACTAACTGTTCTCTGGACATCATTCCCTCTAAAATGTTCAAACAGTCCTTTGATGTAATTGGTCCTTGTGTTTTGTCATTTATTAACAGCTGTCTATCTTCAGGTTTTGTGCCATCTGCTTTCAAACATGCTGTGGTCAGGCCTCTTCTCAAAAAACCAGGCCTAGATCCTACAGCTCTCTCTAATTTCAGACCAGTTTCACATCTGTCATTTCTATCAAAGGTCCTAGAAAAGATTGTTTTTATTCAACTTCAATCTTTTCTAGAACTCAACAACCTGTTTGAAAAATTTCAGTCAGGTTTTCGAGCTCGTCACAGCACTGAATCTGCACTGCTCAAAGTACAGAATGACATTCTTCTGTCCCTGGATGCAAAAAACCCTGCTCTGCTGGTGATGTTAGACCTCTCAGCAGCTTTTGACACCGTCGACCATCAGGTACTAATCAACCGCTTGTCTCAGCAGGTTGGCCTCCAGGGAGCTGTGCTTGAGTGGTTCAAATCTTACCTGTCTGGGAGAACTTTTTCTGTCATGATAGGCGATCTGTCCTCCTCTTCATCAACCCCTCTGACCTCTGGCGTACCACAGGGATCTATTCTAGGGCCAGTCCTCTTCTCTCTTTACATGCTGCCATTAGGATCAATCATTGCACGTCATAACCTGTCTTTTCACATGTATGCAGACGATTTACAAATCTATCTGCCAGTCACTCCCAACCCCTCACCCAGTTCAAACACTCTTGTCAACTGCTTAAATGACATTAAGCACTGGCTCTCTCAAAACTTCCTCCACCTAAACACAGATAAAACTGAATGCATTTTAGGGCCAGTTTACACGGGGCGTATTTTGAGTGCAACCGCTACTTTCTCTTTGCGACTTTGCTTATCGCCTACACGACACCGCTGGCCCCCCTCTATGACACCGATAGTTTTCTGAGCCTGCTCCCAAAGTGGAACTTTTTCGCTGCACCCCCGCTGATAATATAAACATCTCCTTCTGATCTTTTGTGT
>JBBPBX010038143.1:0-30553 GCA_038048925.1 Garcialebias charrua
TTCTAATCCTCCGGTATCTTTAGATTTTTGTAATGTTTTTAAACTAATACGCGGAGTTTTATTGTTCCAAAGGAATTTAGATATAGAAGAGTCCAGGGACTTAAACCATTCATTTGAAGGTTTATTTGGAATCATTGAGAATAAATAATTTATTCTCGGCAGCACCATCATTTTTACTGAGGCAACTCTTCCCATAAGTGATATGGGTAGAGATCTCCATCTAGTAAGATCGTCTTCAATTTTCTTTAATAATGGGATATGATTTAATTTTATTAAATCCTCCAATTTAGGAGAGATATTAACACCTAAATATTTAATATTACCTGATTGTAGTCTTTCATTAAGAGAATTATTAAACACACAATTTATCGGAAGCACTGTAGATTTTGTCCAGTTTATAGAATAATCAGAAACTTTTGAAAATGAGTTTATTAACTTGATAACATTGGATATTGAGTTTCCTGAGTTCTCAAGAAAAAGCAAAACATCGTCAGCATAAAGACTCATTTTATGTTCTATGTTTCTACCCTTTATGCCTTTAATATCAACACTTTGCCTTATTGCTGCTGCTAACGGTTCAATAAAAATAGCAAATAATGCTGGTGAAAGTGGACAACCTTGCCTGGTGCCCCTCTGTAAACAGAAGCTTGAAGATAATTGATTATTTGTCCTGACACACGCTGTTGGTGAACTATATAATATTTTTAACCAGTTAATGAAGTAATCCCCAAATCCAAATTTATTTAAGGTAGCAAATAAGAAATTCCAATTTACTCTATCGAATGCTTTTTCAGCATCTAAAGAAAAAATAGCTGTTTCAATATTTTTAAAATACGAATACTCTATTACATTATATAATCTTCGTGTATTTGTGTCTGAGTGTCTTCCTTTTATGAATCCGGTTTGGTCTGGATGTATAATAACAGGAGTTATCTTCTCTAGTCTTTTAGATAAGACTTTACAAATTATTTTAACATCAACATTAATGAGAGAGATTGGACGATAACTCGTAGGTAATACTGGGTCTTTGCCTGGCTTTAATAAGAGACTAATGTTGGCTGAATTCATATGTGTTGGTAGCCTGCCATTTTCTTCTGACTCAAGTAGCACTCTATAAAATATTGGTTCCAGTATATCCCAGAACTTTTTATAGTATTCTACTGGATATCCATCAGGACCTGGCGATTTCTTATTAGGCATGCTTTTAATTGCTTCATGGAGCTCATCTGAAGTTAATGGTGAGTCTAGTTTTGATGATTGACTAATATCTAGTTTTGGGAGTGTTACTTTCTCTAAGAATTCATTAATATCCTCATTAGATGGATTTATTTGTGGAGTGTATAGAGTTTTATAGAAATCTTTAAAAACATTGTTTACTTTTCCCTCATCATGAATTATATTTCCATCTTTATCTTTAATACCAAATATATATGTTTTTTCTTTGTTTAATTTAAGTTGATTAGCTAAAAAGCTCCCTGATTTATTACCGTATTCAAAATTATCTAATCTAAGTCTTTGTATCAAGAATTTATTTTTCTTATCAATAATTTCATTTAGTTCTAATTTTACTTTGCGTAGTTTTTGCTGTGTTTCCTCTTCTTGTAGACCTTCTAATAGTTTAATGGATTTCTCTAATTCCTCAATACGTTTATTTTCTTTTTTCTTTTTATTTGTTGAATAGGATATTATTTTACCTCTCATAACTGTTTTCCCAGCCTCCCAAAGTGTACATGCTGATGTTCCTGGCAAATCATTCAACTCTAAATATGATGCCCATTCTATTTTAAAATATTGCAAAAATTCTTCTTCTTGAAGCAGTGATGTATTGAATCTCCAATTTATATTTTTTCTAGTTTCTTTTTTATAATCTAAATATAGAGTAACTGGTGCATGATCGCTGACAGCAATGGTGTGTATCTTAGTGTCTGAAATGTTGGTCAGCAATGAATTGCTTACTATGAAATAATCTATACGAGAATATGAGTGATGCACATGTGAAAAGAAAGAATATTCTTTGCTATCAGGGTGAAAAGAACGCCATGCATCGCAGAGTCCATAATCATTCATATACTGTTTAACTATATTTATAGATTGCCAACTGCGTTGAGTTCCCACTGTATTCAGTCTGTCTATTTTGTCATTGAAACCAAAGTTGAGATCACCTCCCATTACCAGTGAGGAATCCATGTGCTTTGATAGAGTGGAAAAAAAGTCATGAAAAAAAGAAGCGTCGTCTACATTTGGCCCATATATGCTAACTATACAATAATTTTGTCTAAATATTGATAACTTTAATATTATATATCTACCGTGTGGGTCTATAACCTGATCTAATACTGTGAAGTTAACATTTTTATGTATTAAAATTGCTACCCCTCTTTGTCTAGAATTATAACAGGCTGAGAATACATTAGGAAACTCTGAAGATTTTAGCTCATCTACAGTTGAGGCCAATTTATGAATTTCTTGGAGTAATACAACATCTGCCTTTAATCTTTTAATCTGATTAAAAATCCTATATTTTTTATGTTGGCTACCGGCTCCATTAATGTTCCATGTGACAAACCCTAAAGAACCCATACTTGTGCTAATGATAATAAATCTATACCACACCCACTATCACAAATATAAAAGATAACAATAGATCCAGACAAAAACATATTCCTTAATGAATAACTATATATGATTTTTAAATAAAGTAATTGCGGTTTCTTTTGAAAATGAATCAGGGAAGTTTTCATTCATAAAGTAATTGTATGGATATACAAAGACGTGTGTGAACCCTTGTGCTTGTGCGCTGATAATTGTTGAGTTAGAAAAATATAGACAAGAAAACAAAGAGAAATGATATACATGGAAACATAATTCAGATAAGAAAAAACAAAAACACCCTCTTACCACATCAAGTGTCATCCCACCTTGTGTATCACCACTATCTGAGTGTGTCCCACCACCGAGCTGTGCTGAAAAAAAATTAAATATATCTGGTAAGTAATATTAAAAAATACTATATTTAATAATATTAATCAATATTAGCAACCGATATAGTTCTTACCTTGATCATATGGCTAATAAAGCCAAGGAGTAGCTTCTGGATCTCTAAACAGCTGACCGTTTATATAGAGTTTGGAGTTGGCAAAATTCCTTTTGATCTTTTGAAAAAAAAAAAATCAAAAAGCAATTGTATTTTATGTTATTGTGAGATGTTCTACACATTAATAATGTTGATTGTTGTGTCACAGAGTTATTGTTACAGCCCACCCCAAAAAATAAGGGTCACATCTAAGGAGGACACAGAGACTGAGTAAACTCAGGAGATGCTTATGTTGCATTTGATGAGGTTAGAAAGGGGTAAACCAAAAGAAAATAAGGCTTTACACACACCAAACTCCTGCACAGACTTATTTTAGAGATGTCACACAAGGTTTTGGTGCTGGACATGACGTTTGTGTCATCAGGGCAGAAAGGCCTTATCTTTGCGCTTTTGTGGGCTGGTTGGTATTGTTACGTGGGCACATTTTCTTCAGTCTTTTGTTTGTTTGTTATTTTTATTTTGGCACCTTTTTGACGGTTCACTAGTGAAGGGGGCGGGGCTCAGCCACGCAAGTGTTTTTAGCTCCGCTGGTAGCACACCTGTGGAGGGATTGAGTGATTTGACTGATGGAGTAGTGTGTGTTGGGAGCGGCTGAGGCTTTTGGGCTGTTGGGAGCTGCTGTGGCAATGAAGACGTGTAAAAGAAGCAAATAATTTAAGGGACGGTGCGGGTGGACTCTGGACGGAGAAACAGTCTTCACCTCGGGTTTGATCAACCCAGAGGGGAGCGTCAGGATGTTTTTGGCCGGGAGGAAGAGGAAGTTTGTCCTGGATGAACCGGCTGGTCGCTAAGTAATGCACCGGGGAGTTTACACGCCTGCAAAAATTAACCACCTACGAAATCACATGTGGTGCGTTTTTAAGAAAAGAGAAAAACTATAAAGAAAAGCAACAACAACAATTATTGAACAGATCGTCTGACGGATGAGGAAAAGTGCGGGCTCGCCCCTTTAAGGATGTCAGCTGATGAAAAGACTCTGATCGGGCATCATTAGGTAAGCCCCACTTCACTGTAGCCGTTTTCGCACTGCACGGCCCTCCCCAGCCCAGCTCGTCCCTGGTTGGCCCAGAGCCCGGACTGGCCCGCCCCCGCTCATTACGCATTGTCCGGAGAGCCGCCTTGAAGTGGGTGGGGCGTTCTCTTGAAGTGGGTGGGGCGTTCTCTTGAAGTGGGTGGGAAGTTCTTATGTAAGCGCTTACAGTGTTTTAAGAGAGGAGACGCCACTAAAAAATATGTGTTAGCTGAATATATATATTAGTGTTTCTGAGTATAATTTTTGTTGATAACTGATTACAAATCAGCTTATGTTGGAATGAAAATAACACGAAGCGCGCACCAATACAGAGCATTTCCGCCTTTCAGCGCGAGCTGAATTTCATTAAAATATAACTAATATTCTCTAACTCTTGCCCGTAGCCAGGATTTTAAAATATAACTAATATTCTCTAACTCCTGCGTGTAGCCTGGATGTTACGTGGGGCGATTCCTTTATAGGAAAAATGGACTCCTAAAATTACCAATACGAATCCGTGGCTGAGTGGTTAGGATGTCCGCCTTGTAAATTTTATCTTGACCCGGGGAAGCGGGTTCGCTTCCCACCTGGTTCAAGTTATTTTACGTTTGTCTTTTATTGGAGAAAATAAAGGAGTTTGTGTTAACCACAGGCATAACACAAACTCCTTCTTTTTATTTTCATCCATCCATCCAGATATTTAAATAATGTATTCCAAAGAATACACCTGTGGGAGTGGCCAAAGGGGTCGGGTGCAATGTGGGATTGGTGGTGGCCGAGGACGGGGACCCTGGCGGTCTGATCCTCGGTTACAGAAGCTGGCCATTGGGACGTGGAATGTCACCTCTCTGGTGGGGAAGGCGCCTGAGCTAGTGTGTGAGGTTGAGAAGTTCCGGCTAGAAATAGTCGGACTCACCTCAACGCATGGCTTTGGCTCTGGAACCAGTTTCCTTGAGAGGGATTGGACGCTAAGGCAAAAACTCTGGCGTGGGAGGAGCTCGGAGAGGCCATGGAGAATGACTTCCGTACAGCTTCGAGGCGATTCTGGTTCACCATCCGGCGTCTCAGTGGGGGGAGAGCGGTACGCGACCAACACCATTTATAGTGGGGGTGGCGTGCTGTTGACCTCAACTCGGGATGTTGTGAGTCGGTGGGCAGAATACTTCGAAGACCTCCTCAATCCTACTGGCACGTCTTCCACTGAGGAAGCGGAGCCTGGGGACTTTGGGTCGGGCTCTCCAATCTCTGGTGCTGAGGTCACAGAGGTGGTTAAAAAGCTCTGAGTTGGCAGGGCTCCGGGGGTGGATGAGATTCGCCCGGAGTTCCTTAGGGCTCTGGATGTTGTGGGGTTGTGTTGGCTTACGCAACTCTGCAATATCGCGTGGACATCGGGGGCAGTTCCCTTGGATTGGCAGACTGGGGTGGTGGTTCCCCTATTCAAAAAGGGGGACCGTAGGGTGTGTTCCAACTATAGGGGGATCACACTCTTAAGCCTCCCTGGTAAGGTCTATTCAGGGGTTCTGGAGAGGAGGGTCCGTCGGATAGTCGAACCTCGGATTCAGGAGGAGCAGTGTGGTTTTCGTCCTGGTCGTGGAACACTGGACCAGCTCTACACCCTCAGCAGGGTCCTGGAGGGTACGTGGGAGTTTGCCCAACCAGTTTACATGTGCTTTGTGGACTTTGAGAAGGCATTCGACCGCGTCCCTCGGGGGGTTCTGTGGGGTGTACTCTGGGAGTATGGGGTACCAGGCCCTTTGATACGGGCTGTTAGGTCCCTGTATGACCGGTGTCAGAGCTTGGTCCGCATTGCTGGCAGTAAGTCGGGCTCGTTTCCAGTGGGAGTTGGACTCCGCCAAGGTTGCCCTTTGTCACCGATTCTGTTCATAACTTGTATGGACAGAATTTCTAGGCGTAGCCAAGGTGTTGAGGGGATCCGATTTGGTGGCCTTAGAATCGCATCTCTGTTTTTTGTAGATGATGTGGTCCTATTGGCTTCATCAGGTCGTGATCTACAGCTTTCACTGGAGCGGTTTGCAGCTGAGTGTGATACGGTCGGGATGAGGATCAGTTCCTCCAAGTCCGAGGCCATGGTCTTGAGCCGGAAAAGGGTAGCATGCCCTCTCCGGGTCAGGGAGGAGGTCCTGCCCCAAGTGGAGGAGTTTAAGTATCTCGGGGTCTTGTTCACGAATGAGGGAAAACTGGAGCGTGAGATCGATAGGCGGATAGGTGCAGCGTCCGCAGTGAAGCGGGCGCTGTACCGGTCTGTCGTGGTGAAGAGAGAGCTGAGTCAAAAGGCAAAGCTCTCAATTTACCGATCGATCTACGTTCCCACCCTCATCTATGGTCATGAGCTTTGGGTTATGACCGAAAGAACGAGATCTCGGATACAAGCGGCTGAAATGAGTTTTCTCCGCAGGGTGTCTGGACTCTCCCTTAGAGATAGGGTGAGAAGCTCAGTCATCCGGGAGGGACTCGGAGTAGAGCCGCTGCTTCTCCACATCGAGAGGAGCCAGTTGAGGTGGCTCGGGCATCTGGTTAGGATGCCTTTATGTAAGATAATCTTACATAAAGATAAACAAAAAACATTTTAGAGCAAAATTATCTGGAAAAACAAGGCTATTTTAATTAACCATGCTGCTCGATTCAGCTTTTTTGTTACTTCCTGATGACAGCCAGCTGACAGCAGTGTGAACGGCTGATCCATCCGATTTTAACTGTACATTTTATCTTTTCAAACGACCAGTTGAACCTGCTGTCTCCTCACTATAACACCATTTTATATTGTGCTTTAAATTTTAGTTTCTTTGCTGCGATTTGTAAAACCTAAGCCAATCCAACGCGCGTGATTGCGCAATGCGTGGCTGGACACAAACCAACCCCACGGCTGGAGCGCAGTGATTACACGTGTCTGCTTTGTCTAATGAAATAAAGATAGTGGATGGATGGATGGACGTATGTATGGATGTATGTATTATGTGGATGGAAACTGATTTGCTTGCGAACACAGTAAAAGCTTTTTTTTTTCTCGGGTCGGTCGGAAAAACAGCTGACACTGACAGCTTTGATCGGCTTTATTTTCCTTATTAAATAAGGACATTAAAGCCGACCAAATCCACCATGTTACGTTACAATCCTTGAATAAAACACCAACTATTATTTTGTTACATCTTAATGGTGTTCTAAAAAAAAAAAGGTCTTAAACTCAGAAACTGAAAGTATTCCTGCAAAACGCCTTTTCTTTTTACTGGGCGGCCTATAGATGTTAAGTAGCCATGTGTTTCTTTCAAATCTGCACATTATTGGCCGAAACCAATAACAAAAGCTCAGATACCAGCCAAACAAAGTCCGCATGTTCATCAGCTGCGAGTGTCCCTGCCCCCAATACGCAAATTCCTGCGGCTTGTTTTTACTCTGAAAACAAACTGATTTCACAAAGTTTATCAGTTTAAACACTTCTAAAGTGTTTGTTAAAGCATGGGATGGTTTCTTCACAACTTCAACTAGTATATTTTGAAAAAAAAAGAAGATTTTCACTTATTTCTCAGAACTTGAGGGTTTATTGATTTTTTCTCAAGAGTGTGCGCGACTTGTTCCTACTTTTCCCGTGGCGCGTCACAATTGTTCTAACATGCAGTTAAATTTTAAGAGCCATATTGATAAAATCTGCAAAACTGTTAGATCTAATATAAACTGTTTTAAAATTATTAGACATTGTTTGACACCTCACTGTGCAGAGATGTTTTTAAACTCGCTGACCCTCCCACATTTCTCCGATGGATCTACTGTCTGGGCTCAGACCACTTATTCTACACTCAAACCTTTAGCAAGTTTCTATAATCGAGCCTTAAAGGTTTTATATCAAAAGCCAACTAGATTCCATCATTGTCATATTTTGATTAAATATAACATTCTGGATTTTACGAATTTTATAAAGTATAATGTTTTAAAATTGATTTTTAAGTGTTTAAATGGATTTGCACCTACACCACTAAGTGATTGCATACAGAGACGCATGGCAATAGCAGATCTACCAGAGCGGCTTTGAATGGAAATTGTAAGGTCCCATTCAGAAGAACCACTTTTGCACAAGGGTCTCTGTCGGTGAGAGGATCTACAGTTTGGAACTCTCTTCCTGCTATTATAAAATCCACAACTAGTTTCAATATGTTTAAAAAGCAAACCAAACTCTGGTTATGTCAAAAACAGAACTGTACCCATTTTTGACATATTACATTTCTCTGTTTTGTATTCATTATGTTGTGCTATTTTAAATGATTACCACTTCAATTTTTATTATTTTAAAGCCCATCTAGGGACAAGTGCTGCGAATTAGTTGTTGCTATTGCACTATGATGCAAACATGGGACTGCTGTTTTACTCAGTTTGTCTATGTCAATGTGTGTCTGTCCCCATCAAATAAATAAACAACAAAACATGTTTTTGGTCTGTGGATGCAAACCACGCAGACGAACCATCGACTCTCACTGAGAGGCGTGGAGCTGTCGTGCCTCCTCATCACGAGGGTGTTTCCTATTTTAAGTCACAAGACTAGTTTGTCTTTTGGATTTGGAGCCTGCAGTTTTATTGCCTGCTGTCTTCAGCGTCGTGGTTTCATACTGTGACAGTAGTTCTGAATAAACCGTTATGTGGTTTCTTGCGGACAGATTTTCCTGAGAATTTTTTTATTTTTTATTTCCAGCACAGTCTGTTGATTGAGCTGTAGCTTTCCGGCCAAACACAACGGATGTTCTTGTTCTCATGATGAAATTACAAACAGGGTGGATCCAGTTGGTTTGCACTAAAAATGACCGGCTCTGTTTCTGCTTTCAGGGATCCTGTGTGTGGCAGACCAGTGTCACGGTTTGAGAGAGCTTGCGCTGAACTACCACCTCCTCAGTGATGATCTCCTCCTGGCCCTCTCCTCAGAGAAACACGTTCACCTGGAGCACCTGCGTATTGATGTGGTGAGCGAGAACCCAGGCCAGCACTTCCACACCATCAAGAAGAGCAGCTGGGACGCCATGGTGCGCCACTCACCCAAATTTAACCTGGTCATGTACTTCTTCCTCTACGAGGAAGAGTTTGGACCGTTCTTCAACGAGGAGGTCCCTGTCACACACCTCTACTTTGGCCGCTCTGTCAGCAAGGAGGTCCTAGGTCGGGTTGGCATGCATTGCCCTCGTCTGGTAGAGCTGGTCGTGTGCGCCAACGGCTTGCGCCCTCTGGACGAGGAGCTGATCCACATCGCCAAACACTGCACTCAGCTCTCGGCCATCGGCCTGGGGGAGTGCGAGGTGTCCTGCAGTGCGTTTGTGGAGTTTGTGAAAATGTGTGGCAGGAGGCTGTCCCAGCTGTCCATCATGGAGGAGGTGCTGATTCCAGATCACAAATACTCACTGGATGAGATTCACTGGGAGGTGTCGAAGCACCTGGGCCGGGTCTGGTTCCCAGACATGATGCCGACCTGGTAGGAGAACTCCGAGGGCGGAGTTCAGCACGTCATCATTCTTGTGGGACAATAACGGGTTGAGAGGCGTTTAAACTCTCCGCTGCAGTGAAACTTCCTGTGCTTGGAGGGAAAAGCAGGGTTGCAACATGACGCCCAAACTACACAACTCCACTGTAACTTCTGCCTCTTGTTGTGAAGAAAAACTGCAAACAAAACTGTACAACGGACTTCTCACTACGATGGAGCAGGTGGAAGAAAATCAACGCTTCTATAACCCTTACATTCAGTTTGATGTATTTTGGCTGTGATGGTCTGGATCAGGACGGAGTATTTTATTTTTGAAGTACATCAGAACAGCAAGGTTGCACAACTGCATGTTGGTGCACCACTGCGGGGCCTTTTTACAACAGCCTGAGATCTAAGCTCTGTTCCCTGACGCAGTGTGGCTCTTGAGGTAATGGCTGAAGTGTTAGGTGAACATAAGTAGACCTGTCGTGATAAACTATAAATCAATTATCACATGATAAATGAAAATTATCAGCCTCATTTTCATTTATCGGCTTTATCTTTTCTTCGTGTCTCTTTCTACTGGACACTGGATGGTAAAAGGCTCTTCACTGACCCCTCCCTTTCTCTTTAAAATCCATTTTAACCATCCAAAATCACGTTTTTGTATCGTTAAAAGCAGCTAAGCTGAGAAGCTAAGCTAACAGGCCGACCTCGTGAAAAAAAAACCTCAAGTCTGGTTGAAGCTCCAAAATTCATGGTTGAAACTCGTGCCTTCGTTTAAAACGTTGTTTTTCCCTCTGCAAAAAGAAGCCGAGAACTTGTTTACTGATTTTTTTAATTAAAAGTTTTGCTAAAGAGCTCAAACCACGTCGAGCGTCCGCCATTTTGAGAACTGAAATACAGGAAGGAGGGACAGCCCATGTCACGTCAAGAGGCCTCCCTCTCATTTTTCTTAAAAAGACACACTGCTCGCTCCCTCACTATCCATCCTTTGGTTCAAACTGTCTTATACTGCCATCCAGTGGTCAAAAAAGGTACTACACACAAAAATTAACCAACATTTCTTAAGTTTGACAATAATTACTTATTGTTGTTAAATTTCAAACAATATTATCGTTTATAGTAATAATTTCTTAGACAATTAATCGCCCAGCAAAATTAGTTAATGTGACAGGCCTAAACAAAAGCAGTGAGAAAGTGTGATTTTGTGTTTGTGCAGAGAGAATTTAGCTGTGGAGCAGCTGGGTCCTACACCTCCTTTTTAAACAGAATTTATACTTTTCCCACCCACCTGAACTCACGCTCAAACTTCTTCTTTTTTGCAACATTAAATGTTGTTGGAGAAACAAAATGTGTATATAGTGAGGTATGTGATATGAAAGTGTACAGTGGTTATTAGCATAACAGAACGTTATATTTTTCAATTTATTCAGAATGTTTTTCCCGTTTGTTCATCACACAATGGCCCTCATGCACGAAAATGTTCGTATTTTTATCCTAAATTTCTCCTACTTTTGTTCGTACGAAGCGTTCGTACGAACATGCCACGTCAGATCCAACAAAGTCTTCTATCCACAGGAAAAGCGTGTAAACGGGCTGCTTAAAGTTGATGGATCCCACCTGTTCTACTCACCTGCGCGTGCTCGCGGGAAGGTAATTTACATAATTTCCACCCCTCAAAACACCATATAAGGCCACGCTTCCTGCCTTCTGACAGCAGGAAGTGTCCATTCATTCAAACTCAAGAAGTAAAAGGAGGAACTTCACGCGTTCGGAGATCTGCTCTCAGTGGCGCTGTGGCTTCAAAAAAACATCTCGCCGCAGCACGGACAGGAGGTGGTCAGGAGGTGGTCAATCCTTCGACAGAAGCCGCTTCTTTTAATTTTACAAATTTGTGTCGTTGCATTTAATTCTTTTTAAACTCAGAATATTTTCTGAGTAACAAAATATGAAGTTATTAGTGAAGGAAGTCCGTCTGGATAACAGCGGACCGACTCCTCCTAAATTATACGACAGGTCCGGACCACTCGTAAATTTTGTTCGTATCTGAAAAAAATCCTAGGATACGAAAACATTGTTGAATGCCACAAATGATCCTAAATCACTCGTACGCACAGTTTAAGAACAAATCCGTGCGTACGAACGGTTCGTGAATGAGGGCCAATGTGTGTAATAGCTGGAAACACGACTTTTCCTGTTGGTAAAAGAAGGTTTCTGTAATGTGAGATGACTTCTACGCACCTTACCTACAAACCAAATCAAGTTATGGCCACGTGAAGCTAAGGTATTGATGGTTTAGTTACCGTATACTGTGCTGCTGAATCAGACGCCAGCGACAGTGTCTGGAAATATTAACGCTGTAAATACTGAGGGAGTAAGTCAAATGACTTTCTGTACATATTGAATGTGTTCATTGCTGGAGGAATTAGGAAGAACATAGTGTTTTCAGTTTCTGCAGCTTTAGCTTAAAATTCACATTCAGGTGCATTAAATGAATTGATTTCCTGTATAGGTTTCAGTTGTATCTTGTATTTGTCTGATAAAGCTCTCATCCTCTGTTAGGAGGACCAGTGGTTTATCACTTGTTTGTTAAACAAGGCAGTCCTTACTGCCTCTGCTCCCTCACATTTATTCATTCATTACAAATGAGACGTGGCAAGTCAGATGAGTGAAACTTGTTCATTTTTTTTTCCTTTTAAGAAAGAAGTCAGATCTGTATATAAAGCACTTTATGAATAGAAATGTACCTGTACTTGTTTCTTGAGTTCACCCTGTGGGGTTCAGTGTTTGCCTAAGCAGCAGCTCTTGTCTTTCCTAAAACCAGAGGTTTAGAGAGCGTTTTCCAACTAGTCGCTAGAGAAGCTGAGCTGCATGGCAACTATTTTTGAAATCAATTTGTGTGTTTGAGGTAAATAAGAAATGCAGATGAGCAGTGAGTTGTGTTTCCCCGTTGTCACTGTAGTTTTGTTGCACATAGGTGGTCAAAAAGTCCACTCCCACTGACTTAAGATTTTGGTTTTCTCCACAAAAAGTGTATAAATCAAGATAGTGAAGGAGTTGTCTTTACCCAGACAAACGAGTTTGAGCGTGGTTAAATCACCATGGTAACAAGACGTAACCCGCTCGGGCTTTGAGTTCAAACTTTTGTTTGTCAGACGCACAGCTCGTTCTCTGATTCTGTTCTTGGTGACATCCCAGACAGAACAGTCAGACCGTATCAAGGTTATCGTGTTCTGCCCGGTGTCGTAACACTTCAAATCAACACCGATTGTGAAATATCATGAAGCTTCATCTAGTCGGTTGGTGCACCATATTTAGCTGCTAATTAAAGGTTGTCATTTTAATTGTCAACTTCACTCACAAACTGGGTGTATTCTGGCTTATACTTCAATCATCCAGTTTGGCCATTCTAATTTTAAGGAACTTCCTGTTAGACCAGAGCAGTCTCTGCAACAAGAGGAATATTCCTCTTTTCTCCTCACTTTTCCTGTTGGGATGTTTTGTTTTTTTACACTTTCCATTAATGGACCACAACCTGCTGTCGTTCATGAGTAAAGCTGATTTTTCTTTCTACCTTTATTAGATCAATGCACTTTGAATGGAAACGAGCTGCAGAACACACCTGTTCATGTGATCATGCTCAAGACAAGAAGAAATAACATAACCACCATCAAAGATGGCACTTTTAGGTTTTCTCAAGTCAGGCGAAGAGAAAAAAGCTGTTTTGTTGATTTTGCTTTGTAACCTCTGATTTTAAATCGCACAAAATTTAACCAACAAAGGATTTGTTTGAAAAACACAAGGTCATGACAAGTCAAGAGAGCACACGGTGAGCTATTTTTAATAGAATTATACTCAAATTCTTTAAAGGTGGGGTATGTAAGATTGTAATGTAGTCTAACTTTTCAAACAATATATTTTGAACATATTTCTTCGCTCAGTCACTATTAGACAAAGTAATCTCTGAAAAAAACTATAGTCCCCTTGCTTCTCTATCAGCATTTATAAAAACACTGAAAACACAAGAGTGACCAGGACACTGACCAGCCAATAAAAACAGAGTTGTTTGTCACTCCCCAACCCACGCCCCCGCCTGTCACTCACAGCCTCAGCGTTGCGGCTCGTTCTCATTCAAAGGATTGCAAAGCGATGCAGGACTGTTTTTTATGTGACACAAAATGTATTAAATATCCCTTCTTTATCCCAGAGCTGGACTTTTATTTAGTTTTTTTGCCAAAAGCCAAGTGATCGCTTCATCCTTCACTGACAGGAATGAGGAAATGGATTTGTCACGACTCACGAGCGAATTAAAACATGTCCAACGTTGCTTCGTGAACCTCTGATGATTTCTGCTGGATTTTGTGTTGTTGGATGAGTGATTCATGGTTTTATTAAATTTTTTAAACAGTTATATTATCATATAAACACAGAACTTCGGAGCGCAGAGACAGGAGGAGGTGGAGCATTCCAGACCAGCGCTGACAGACATGAGGAAGTCACGAGCGAATTAAATCATGTCCAAACGTTGCTTCGTGAACCTCTGATGATTTCTGCTGGATTTTGTGTTGTTGGATGAGTGATTCATGGTTTTATTAAATTTTTTAAACAGTTATATTATCATATAAACACAGAACTTCGGAGCGCAGAGACAGGAGGAGGTGGAGCATTCCAGACATTCCAGACCAGCGCTGACAGAAAGAGGAAGTCACGAGCGAATTAAATCATGTCCAAACGTTGCTTCGTGAACCTCTGATGATTTCTGCTGGATTTTGTGTTGTAGGACTAGCGCTCCATGGTTTTATTTTATTTTATTAGAAGGTTTTATTACCATAAACACAGAATATCGCAGCGGCTCTGAGCAGACAGCAGCAGGGGGCGGAGCAGATCCCAAGTTCAGCTGCAGAGCACTGTTCCATATATGGCTTTGAGGGGAGGGAGCAGAATGCTTTTCTGCGCTGAAAATATTTCTAAGTCCCAGAGTGTTCAGGAGTGTTCAAATATCGCAGACCCCAGCTTTAACTTGCATACTATGTATATGTTGTTCAAAGCTTAACTGCGTTTAAGTGGAAAAATGAGCGTGTATTTTTCATGAAGTTGTTGTACAGACTTGTTATAAGGATGTGTTTAAAAGACTTTATTCTGTTTAGTCAGAGCTCTACTGTATTTGACTGAAACGGAGACATTTCAAGATGTGCAGATGCAACTCTGTTTTACTGAAACATTTGATTTTAGTCTCGTGGAAGTGGCTGTGCTCATGTCAAAGACACGGTAACGTATCGCCTGCACATTTTCTGAATTAATGCAGTGGTTGCTGCAAAGTGAATTTGCTTCGGTTGTTTTGTAGCCTGGTTGATACCAGACCCATGTCCTTCACTTCGCTTTGGACTAGGGTCTGGCATCTCTGCCATAGACAACGATTTCTCCTGGAGATTTTTGAATGGACCAATCAGAGAACAGGAGGCAGAGTTTTGTTAGTTTAGCCTGACGAGGTCCAGGCTATCAGATAAATTGCTCAGAAACCACTCGGTGGATATTTTTTCTGCCACCAGTGTGTAATTATATGTCTTTAATTTACTGACTGTTGGCCTAGATGAAACATTTGAGATAAAATTCGATTTTTTATCATTTATTTTCGTAGCGCACCCGAGGCTGTTTGGAAAATATCAAACCGAAACTATTTAATATACCCTGATGCATGCTCAATAATCCAGGTAGAAAAATCTAAAAAAGCTAAGTCTGGTCCTCTGGACATTCAAAAAACAAAAAAACAAAACAAAGCAAAAAATTGTAGAAACGTTTCGTCTTTCGTCCGAAAGACTTCCTCAGTCTGAGGTGCTGGGTTCAGCTCAGTCTTATAAATAGCACCCTCTCACAGTGTTACACAACCAGTTGGCTGATGACAGCCTGAAACCAGCTGCTCACATGATCAAGGAGGACCATCAGCCTAACAATGGATCGTTAGCACCCTGATGGTTGTTTGCTATTCACAGAGGGCTGAGTGATACCAGCAATCACAGCATTGTAGGAGGGGGACAGTTGAACTCGGAGGCCTCCACCCCTGTTTAATGATGGGCGGTTTCTTTTCACAAAGATGGCCTCCTTTACTCCTCTCTCAAACCATCGTTCCTCTCTATCAAGGATGTGAACATCTTCATCCCTGAAAGAGTGACCGCTGGCCTGGAGATGAGTGTAGACTGCAGAGTCCTGACCTGATGATGTTGATCTTCTGTGCTGGGCCATCTCAGGACTCTGTACCACAGAGCAGACAGCGTCCCCACTAACTCAGGAGCCAGACAGAAGGAGAAATCACACACAAAACAGGCTCTAGAGAAATGTGGATATCCTAACTGGGCCTTCCTGAAAGCAGAGAAGAAACCCAAACAGGACTCCAGCCAGCCATCAGGTGAAAAGAAGGAACCCAGACCCAGACCAGTGGCCATTCCATATGTTGCAGGGGTTTCAGAGACATTGAGACGTTTATTTTCTAAACACAACGTCCCAGTGGCTTTTAAACCTCAAAATACATTACGGCAAAAACTGGTTCATCCCAAAGATCCAGTCCCCCGGCAAAAACAGAGTAACATTGTGTATGCTGTTCAGTGTCAGGAGGGCTGTGATCAGTCTTATATCGGGGAAACTAAACAGCCACTGGCCAAAAGGATGGCCCAGCACAGAAGATCAACATCATCAGGTCAGGACTCTGCAGTCTACACTCATCTCCAGGCCAGCGGTCACTCTTTCAGGGATGAAGATGTTCACATCCTTGATAGAGAGGAACGATGGTTTGAGAGAGGAGTAAAGGAGGCCATCTTTGTGAAAAGAAACCGCCCATCATTAAACAGGGGTGGAGGCCTCCGAGTTCAACTGTCCCCCTCCTACAATGCTGTGATTGCTGGTATCACTCAGCCCTCTGTGAATAGCAAACAACCATCAGGGTGCTAACGATCCATTGTTAGGCTGATGGTCCTCCTTGATCATGTGAGCAGCTGGTTTCAGGCTGTCATCAGCCAACTGGTTGTGTAACACTGTGAGAGGGTGCTATTTATAAGACTGAGCTGAACCCAGCACCTCAGACTGAGGAAGTCTTTCGGACGAAAGACGAAACGTTTCTACAATTTTTTGCTTTGTTTTGTTTTTTTGTTTTTTGAATGTCCAGAGGACCAGACTTAGCTTTTTTAGATATTTAATATCCAGCAGATTTGACCATTTCGTGAATTGATTTAGGAACTGTTAAGCTCAGGAACACTTCTGATATAACGTCAGCTATGAACTATATTTTTTCTCAGCAGAGAAATAATAGTTTTTTACCTTGTTTTGATGAAAATTCGTTCGTGGCGGCAGCCATTTTGAATGACGACGTCAGTCGACGTCGTTCAAAACTCCGCCTTCTGTTCTCTGATTGGTCCGGTCAAAACCTACCGGAGACATCCTTGTGGATGGGAGAAATGCCAGACCCAGCAGTGAAGGGAAATGAGAATTGAGCGGAGCTGCGTAGGAATGGCGAGGGCCAGGCTAGTTGTTTTGTTTTTCTTGTTAACATTTTAGCTGCATTTTTCTGTCAGCTTCATTGGAATCTCAGCTGAATGAGTGAACCGTGTTTCTCGTAAAAAAAAAATCCAAACTACGAGGATGAATCATTCATCTATTCATCAGAATTATTGTCATAAATTATTTAAAACTTCTGTTTACAGAGTTCTTTAAACTTCTTGGAAGTGTTGGCAACGTTGCTCTTTAATTTGCTTCTTTATAGCAAAAAAACAACAACCAGTTTTGTCAATTTTGATTTGTTTGTCACCTGTCTTTCAACATGTGGTCCTTTACTGAAATAAAATATTGTGAATGTATTTTTTGTATTACTTTTATTCATTTACACAAACAATTGAACAAGTTATACAAATATTCTAGCCTGGTTAAAACCAGAAGTGGTCATTTGTAAAGAAAAAAATAAAATAAACGCAAAAAGCATTAAAAAACAGTAAATGTGTAAACAGGAAAGCTCTGAATCTGAATACATGTATTTTTTTATTTATTTATGTAAAAGGATTAAAATATATTGATCAGAACCAGAAATAACATGATGCTGAAGAATTCAAAAATAATTCAAAAACTTCAGATGTCTTCCAGAGAAACCTGTGGTGGCACAACTAAAACACCTTTAGCTTGAACCAAACGTTCAGATCGTAACAAACACTTCACATTTGAACTGCAGATCCTAACAATCCTTTAAGGAATGCATATCATCCGCCACCTTTAATGGAAGAGTTTAAACTAAGATCATTCCATGCTGCTGAGAAACCTCAACATTGCATCATGTTCTACTCGTTATCAGTGGAGGTATCAGAGATAACTCAAAGCTACCACCGCCTGCACGGACTGAGTAAAACTGTTGCATTGTCTGGACATCCTTCCAATAATTTTCTGAAAGTTTGTTTTTTTACAGTGGCCACTGGTGAATGAAATGCTTTGCTAACGGACCGAGACACACAAAATATGGTGGCTGTGGCTGAGTGGCAAGAGCAGTCGTCCATTGAGTTGGAGGTTTGATTCCACCACTGTGCAGTCATGTTGAAGTGTCCCTGAGCAAGACACTGAACCACTCATTTCTTCTGATTTTTTTTTTGGTTCAGGTTTATTTAAAGATCCCCATTAGTTTGTACCATAGTAGAGACTATTCTTCCTGGGGTCCACACTTAAAACAAAGCAGTTAAATCACGTTTTAAAAACATACAAAAAGACGTAATAAAATCATCTGATGAGCCTATGAATGGACCTTACCAAGCTCCGCCCACAGGGCCGCGTTTCATTGGCTAATGCCCATAACACGTCACAGCGCAGCTTCCACGTGCGTGCCGGTCTCACAAAACAAACGCTACGGTAGCGTTTGTGAGACCGGCACCACATGCTACTTACATTGCTAGCTAGCATACGTGCAGAATTTTTCTGCGTCAGGGCTGGAAAAATGCTCCTCCACCGTCAGTGGGGTATCTGTACAGGAGATGTCAGGTACCCTGACCGTATTTGTGGAAGTAAAATTCACCGTTTCCCTATATGTGAAACTGAATGCCTTGCTTGGATCAAAGCTTGTGCACGACCACAAAACTGAACAATTATTTCTTTCACCAGCAGAGAAGGGTTGACCTGCTTTTGAAACCTGCTAGTTAACAACACGCGGTCACGATGAGAGAAAGCCACAGTTCACTGAACGTCCTGGAAGTTGGGAAGAAACAGCTCTGCTAACGCCACATGAGCTAGCTAACACAACGAGCTCTACTGTCGATTTCACCTAAAACTGCACAAAATCGTGACACGAAGGCTGGATTTTAACTAACACACCGGACGGCTGAGCTCGTTTGCCCTCACAAAAGTCGCTGTCGGCGTGTTTAGCAGCTAAAGCAGCAACGGCTAACCAACCACTTAAGGAATGAATGGAGATTACAGTTAGCATTAGCTTTGCGACCAAGGCACACAAACTTTTGCCAACAATAGAAATCGCTGATTTCAAAAGTAACCCTCAAAACCATGAATGCCTGACTTACCCAGCCTTGCAGGACAATAGGCATCAGTGATCCTGTCCACAGCTGTAATAATGCTGAGCCTGAGCGTGTGAGGAGCTGCTGTTTTCCCCATCAGACGGTAGCATTAGCGGTGACGCGCACGCTGTTTGGAGGCATCGCGTGGATCAAACAACTTGATAACGTCCAAAAAAAAAATAACATGAACTTGTTGGTTCCCCTGTCCATTGTCATGGCTGATATTTTGTTGGAATCTGGCAGAAATGATACACTATTCGACTCAAAAATACCCTGCAGTCAGTCGACGCCATGTTTTCCATTGACACCAAAGCTGCGCTTGGGAGACGTGCAGCCATGTTGGAGCTTAGGGGGCGTTTCTGGGCGGAGCTTGGTAAGGTCCATGTACTGTACAGTAATTTAAAGCACTTATTAGTTTTTAGAGAGTGATCTATTCCAATTAGAGGTGTAGTACAGCGCTGTGTAGATGTGTGTGTGTGGGTAAATTCAGTTCAGTTTATATAGCACCAAGTAATCAGAAATCATCTCAGGGCACTGAACAGAAACGTTCATTTATTTAAAAAGTAAGTTAATAACATTATTTATCTGAGGAGCAGACTGCTTGGTGTCTTAACTTCATCGCACACTCATCTTGAGCAAGCATGAAGTGGAAGTGGACAGGAAAAACTCCCTCATAAGGAAGAAACCTCTAGCAGGATCAGGCTCAGGAAGGGCGCCCGGATATGCTTCGACAAGCTGGGTTTGTGCAGAACAGGAAGGAGGAACAGATACACAATGGCAGTCAAGAATCACATGTTAAGATAGAAATGGTATCAAATGAAAATGTCAATTTTACCAATTATTTAAGGAAATGAAGTCAATTTGTCCTCCAGTCTTCTAAGGCTATGGCAGCATAACAAACCAACTCTAATTATAGGATTTATCAAAAAGTCTTAATCCCAGTCTTAAAACTGGACAATGTGTCAGCCTCATGGACAGAAACTGGAAGTTGGTTCCACAAGAGAGGAGCATGACAACTGAAAGATCTTCCTCCCATTCTGCTTTTGGAAACTCTAGGAACCACAAGTAAGCCTGCAGTCTGAGAGTGAAATGCTCTGTTAGGAAAATATGGAACAAGATCTATAAGATGGAGCTAGGTTGTTGAGGGCTTTGTAGGTTAAAAGTAAAGTTTTGAATTCAATTCCGAATTTGGATTCAATTTGAAATTAGGGCACAGATTGTGTGTAAATTGTTTCCTGTGTCCTGGTTCAACCAGAAAGGCACTTAGTACAGTCCATTTACAAAATCATATGAACGTCATCACCTGCATTTTGCTGGTGGACAATAATAAAAATTCTAGTAGGCTGTTAAGGTAAAGGCACCTCTTCATACGTGATTCTCATGTATGGAGGTTTCATTGGCAGGTGCCAGTACTCATAGTTGTAGTAGAGGTAGAAGCTCTTGTCCAGCACAATCTTCTCGTAGGCCTCCAGCAGGCTGAAAGCCAGGTCCACAAAGGACTGGTGCGGCCTGAAATGGTGGTAAAACTCACGGATGTCCACCGCCAGGTTTTTCAGCGCGGGCTGTCCGAAGATGGCGCTGTCGTTGCCGAGGTACGTGGGCTCTCCGCTGTACAGGTAGATCTTGGTGTAGTTGGTCTGCGATCGGCTGGACAGTTTGGCTCCCAGCTCCCTCAGCTTCCTGTAGGTGCGGTGGACAAACTGGGAGCAGTCGTACGACTCAAACCACACCGATGCGTTGGGGCTGGGGTCAGACAGAACCGTCCACGTCTCATAGTAGATCCCGGTCTCGTTGTCCTCCTGCACCCAGCGGGCCATGCTGTTGAACTGGCCCCCTGCAGAGGAAAAGACCATTCTAATCATTCAGAGCCTCTTGACGCCAGTGAGAAAGTCAAAGCCATTATTTTCAGCTGAAATGGAAAATAACAGAAATGGTCCTTGTGTTTAATCAGAGGGCATGCTGAGACAAAAGAAATAAAATTGTAGTAGCTAACTGTCATTTAATAAAAAATAGATTTTAAAATGTTATCCTATAATTCCTGCTTACAACACGAGACCAGTGTAGGTAAAATATACGGCATGTGTTGTATTTTACAATCAATTTCATTACCTAAATGCCCGTTTAGTATACAGTATTTATCTTTATTCTTTAAAGAAGGTAAGACAGAACAATTAATTATTAAAATTAAAAGCCAGGCATTCCTTGTTGCCCACCAAGCTTTAGACTAAGATTATCTTATGTTGAGAAATGACAAACTTGTACTGCCGCTGTTTTGGTAAAATCTTAAATACAGTATAATAATCTGTTAGCACTTGGAGTATGTTTTTGAGGATGACTATCACACTACATCAAACTTTAGCTAAATATATTTAAAGTTCGGTTATAGCAACTTCTGTGATTTCTGTTAGTTGCTGTAGCAGCTGTCTTGTGTTAAATCAGGTGGAGAGATGCATCTAATAATTTAGTTCTGAAAATTTGGTTAAAATATCTTCATAATATATATTTTGCCAACGCTGCACACAAATAAGCACACTGACATGAACAACCAGTATAGCCCATCATTGCATGCAAAAAGGCAACAAGTGAACCTCAGCAGACCACTAGGTGTGCCCAAAACTGCAGAATATGTGAGAATCTTTCAAACAAAGAATTGGAATCAATCTAGAAATATTAACCAACTAGTCATAAACTAGTCATGAATGTCATCCTTAATGGTACTTCCTCTAGTTATTTAACAGTCAACAATGGTGTACCACAAGGCTCAGTCTTAGGACACACCCTCTTTACAATCTACATAGGTAATGTAGGTCAGAGCATCCCTGATGCATCCTTACATTTCTATGCTGATGACACAGTTGTTTACTGTCGAGCTAAAACAGTTGTTCAGGCTTTCCAGCTTTTGCAATCCGCTTTTGACATCATCCAGTCAGATTTGTTCCGTCTCAAACTTGTCCTAAATGCTGATAAAACCAAAGGGATGCATTTTGTCAAACATGAAGTCGGTCCCAGCAGTTCTTCCTCTGATTTTATTTTCAAATGGTGTCCCTATTGAGTTTGTTGATTCATATAAATATTTGGGTATATTGGTCGAGTCACATCTCTCTTTTAAGCTCCACGTGGAAAACCTAGCAAAGAAACTGAAAGTTAAATTGGGTTTCTTTTTCAGAAACAGATATTGTCTAACACTGAATGCTAGGAAACACCTTGTATCTGTGACGTTCAAAGTCAAAGTCAACTTTATTGTCAGAACTGCAATATGTACAAGACATACACAGGATTGAAATTGCGTTTCTCTCAGTCCCTCGGTGCAACAGTAACCATTTAAACACTAAAACACTGAAACATTTAATAAACATAAGCATAAAATAGTAAAAGTGTAACACTGTCCTGAGTTTTTGCATAGTAGTATAAAAGTATGAAAATTTACACCAACACTAAAACACTAAACATTTAATGAACATAAGCATAAAATGAAATAATAAAAGTGTAATACTGTCCTGAGTTTTTGCATAGTAGTATAAAAAGTATAAAAAGTATATCTATAAAATAAACTGAAGGTTCTAGCATTGACATTTGCAAAGAGTGGCAAAGCAGCATATGAGTTAATGTACACAGTATATGTATGAGGTAGTTGATGTTGGTATAGAGGCAAAGTGGCATATGCAGTAAGGCACATTGGGCATCCTTAAATAAGGCTGGTCAGAGAATACTGTATATGTATCAGCAGTAGTGTAGATATAAAAGTAGTGTAAATGTAAACAGTAGTAATAAATGTAAACAGTATTAATAAATGTAAACAGTGAATGTAAACAGTAGTATGACTATAGGCAGTAATGTAATACAAACATTAGTGCAAATATGAGAAGTAGTGCAAACTGAATGAGCACATGACCGAGAGTTTAGTGAATAACCCGTTTGATGACACAGAGTCCAGTGTTAAAAACTTTGTGTTGAGTGGTAATGTGTGAGAAAGTTTTTTGTGTTAAGGCAGTTCAAATGGGAGGGGAGGCAGAGCAGGCAGAGTGTTTAGAAGTGTTTTCCTTCCCTCCGTTGATTACGGTGGCATTATCTACATGAACGCTCCTATAAGCACCCTGCAGATGTTGGATGCTGTCTATCATGGTTGTAATAAGATAGGCAAAGAGGTCATTTACTGATCTTACCTATACTTAGATGTAAATTTGAGCAGGGTTTGACTGACACAAATTATCATCATAATTCACGGGTTCTCATCTTTTTCAGATCATTAATAATTATTCTGTGACTCAGTGATGAGATGTAAATTGACAGAAAACGTTATTTATGTTGAAACAGCAGAACTGAATCATTTAATAACAAATCATTAAATTACATCACAACATATTTACAGATTGGATCAATCAGGTTTCCTATAATTAACTGTAGGCAGATTCAAATTTAAAACAACAGACAAGTAAAAGTTGGCATATTTTCTTATTCTGATGGCACGTTCAACTTGTTACTTTTGGAAATAAAGTTAAGATGAGAATGAAGGAAAGGGAAGTTTAAGGATGGAGAGGTAATGTCTTGAGATGAGTTTAACCAGAAAAAGCACATCCTCTGGTCGGGTTCAGCTGGACTTCCGTACCGTGATGAACAACAACATTTTACCTTTGTGAAGATTTTTCTTGTCTCGACTCCGTTAAATTAGTCAAGCTAAACGCGCACGTCCTGCGGCGTTTTACAGGTGACACACGTCCATCTTGCCACGTTCTCGTGAGGCCCGCTTCTGCCTCACAGAGTAATGACATCAGCTCCGGTTTGGTTTTCAAGAATACAACTTCCAGAAAGAGTTCACAGCTTGGAGCTGTGACACTCGAATGGTTCACAGCTGACGTGCTGTTTAAACCTTGCTGAGGACGCGGACCCTTGACTCATGGTCGGACGTCCACGGTTTCGAAAAGAAAGTTCACATCTCAACTTCCTCACAGGGACTGCCAATTCCAGCAAAAGCTTAGAACTTTTAGAAGGGATCTGAGATCAGTGACTTGTTCTTCTCCGATTCATTGGTTCAGACGAACCAGTGGAAGGGAGTTAGAGTGCATGAAGGTCACTCGGATAGAAGAGAAGATAGTGTGTCAGAAGACTTGCAGGTGTGAACAAACAGAGAATCTGTTTTTGAGAGCAGAGGGATTTGTTTTCAGAAAAAGGAGTGTAGTGGACCTACCCAGGGTCAAACTAAGGTTTTTGAACTGTCCAGTGATGACCTTTACTGACCTCTCAGTAAAGCAAGACATTTACTACAAATTAGTCACATAGTCACCAAAAGAGACTATTTCTATCTTTGATTTTAGGCTGATGTGATCAAAAGAATAACTTTTGTCATTTTCATGATGTGTGCTTTTAAGCTGTGTTATTCTGTAAGAGTTAAACTGTGTTCACTGCTGTGTTAAAGGTGAAGTCTCGGGTCACAGAGACCGGACGGTTTTGTTTAGAAAGTCAGAAGACAGTTAATCTGTTGTTTTTCATGAAAGGGCTCCAGCTGCTCTGTCTTTTCCTAAACATTTCCCTCGGCTGCTGGCTGTAACCTTGGGTCCTGATAAGACAAATGAACTCCTCGACTGGTCCTTCCTTAAGTACTAGTCCTAAGTTTTGCTGAAAAACTTCAGAGTCTGGAGGAGTCTGCAAGAGTCTGGAAGGAACCAGAAGGTTCCTCAGAGTTTGCTGGGAGCTTCAAAGAGATGTGAACCTTTCCCAAAGAGCTGGGTACGTTTGGTCAAGAGCTAACGACCTTCGTCTTCAGCTAAGGACTGATAACAGGCTGTTATGAGTCCACTTCGAATGAGCGTAAGCTCAAACTTTGTTATTCCTTCCTGGAATAAATTATCTTGAGCCAAAAAGCCACGACTGTCACGGCTTCTGCCGACGAAAGCGAGTATCACCGACACCGACAAGGTAAACACGTGTGGAGTCCAGCTTGGACTTGCGGGACCGACGACTCGTCAGTCTAAAGCTGATCACAGCTCTTTACCAGAACCAAGGCGGACGTCTTAAGGTAAAGGAGCCGCTGTTTGCTTGCTGGAGGTGTGATGATATCTTAGCTGGACGCGTACGGAAGAGTGTCATCTGGTTTCATAAATGCAAGATAAACTTCCTCTCTTAACCTCCCAATTCTTCTTAAATCTTTCCTCCTATTCTTTTCCCTCTCAATCTAAGCTGGAAACGTTAAATTTAAGTGTGCTGACGTATTAATTTGAAAGAAAGTGAAATCATGTCAATCAAGTGTAATGGTGTTGATTTTAGTTGATTTATTTTAAATAAATGGTAGTGTCGCCTGGCATACCAAACTAAGTCAATGTCCATTGTCACTCTATAGCTCTGTTTATTTATCCATCATAAAGATCACAGAAATATTGGGTAAACTGAAAAAGAAAAGAATCCGTGAAATTACTATTCAATCTGAATAAGTAAGTTAATTAAGGATAAAGAGGTCAGCTTAATACTGACCCCTGTTAAAATCCTTTAGTTACATCTGGGTGGCACTATATGTGTTTAAAGACACAATATATGGTCTCCCTCATGTTTCCTACATCTGGTGGCCTTCGTACGTGTTTTCTAAAAGTTTATTGATAAATCTGTGGTCTCTCTCATGAACTGTAACGTCATGTTTGCATATTAGGATCCAAGTTTTAAACTCTAAGGATAATAATTTTGGCTGGAAGTGTCAAGACAGGCAGATTCTGCATGTTTTTATCATTTGAAGCTGTGAGATTATTATCGTTTCAACTCTGTTACACGCTGTTGGAAGCATTCAGGTGAGGTTTTTGTCAGTCCGTGGTCTGTGGGGGTTCTGGTTCTGATCCAGTTCACGCAGACTCCTGTACAAAGCTTTGTTTGACCGCCGAGTCAAAAGCCTGAAAGCTAATTTAACATCTACAAGATTGCTGTTGCTGGTATTTTACATGTTAGAGCAGGTCATAGAAGCATATTACTGTTAGAACGTTGTCGGATAGTGGTTCTGTTCAGACCCGAGTTTCTGCTCCATGAAAAAGTGGACCGGAACCGACCTTGACGCGCTCCGAGAGAGTCCGTGTTTGTTCTACAGCTGCAGTGCTGGGTTACTGAGCGTAGCTTAGTTGTGCCTGTTTTAAATGTGATTGCCACGTTTCAGAATTTTGGGAAGTTAATTTGAAGCGTTTGAGTTGATTAAGAGTCTATAAGGTTGCTTTCTGCTGTGCTAAGGTAACGTTACAGAGCTACGTGTCCTAGTACACGTTTGTTTATGAGCTGTGATTGGATGAAACGAGTGCTGTGAGCTGTCAATCACTCTCGTAGCGAACGCTGATTCGCTGATTTGGGAACGCACGCTGTTGCGAACAACCCACTTTGTCGTCATTTCCGGCACTGCATTGGTCGAAGGTAATAGAACTACGTTCACCATGGTTGCTTGGCAAAAGGACTACAAGCGCTGTGATTGATTGGTTGACGTCACGTATCTGTTTAGCGAGCTCCGCCTCGCTCAGCAGAGCTGGTGACGCGCTGCGTCGACCCGCCTATTTGTGTCGTCATTTCCAGGTGCACTTCGGGTGATAAGCAGTTCACACACTCACAGTGAGTTTAAACACTCATTTAAAGCCATCTAAACTGTCTAACAACATAGATTTGTCTCTGACAAGAACGTGGTTCGAGCGTTTATCACTGACACACTAGAAACTAATTCTGAAAAGGTTGTTTTTAGTTTAAATACTGAATAAACAAAATCAGTCTCTTCGTGATAAAATTAAGTCTCGAAGCTGCCCCCTGTTGGTTAAAGACGTTGACAGATGAGTTTTCTCAAAAACATCATAAAAAAGTCAGCATTTTTATGGTGAAATTACCAGCTTTAAAAAATTGTTCTGTACACAAACAAAAATTCCTGTTTATTTTAAATAAAAATTTTAGAATAACAGAGGTACAGACGAACAATTTATGCTCATTTTAAATACTGAAGAGATTTAAAACAAAATCAAAACAGAACAATGGCAGAAAAAGAAGAAGTGGATAAGGATTCTAGTCTGAGGGATCTGGTCACAGATTTAGACCCAAAGCCGGGTCCTCCTGAATCAAATCCTGAATCGGACGAAGAGTCTGATGCAGAGTCTAACAAAGTGTCTGATGCAGTCTAACAAAGAGTCTGATGCAGAGTCTGACAAAGAGTCTGATGCAGAGTCTAACAAAGAGTCTGATGCAGAGTCTGACAAAGAGTCTGACAAAGAGTCAGATACAGGGCTAGTGGGTCCAGATCAAAAGCCTGGAAAACATAAGCCCGACAGTATTGATGTGGTTTTAGGGCAGCTTGCTAAAATTTCACAGATTATGGTAAAATGGTGCCTGAATTGACTCCACTGACATTAAACGCTGAACTGTCAACAATGGCAAAAAGTGGCTCAAAAAAGGAAGCAAAAAAGGTCAGTATGGCGCGTTTAGCAAAGCTGGCCCTGTTACTAAAGGCCAGGTTGGACCAGGAAGTCAGAGTGAATTCAGACCTAGAGCACGATCTGAAGCATGCACAAAGAGCGCGCAAGGCGGATAAGTCAGCATTCAATGTTGACTTACAACTAGCTCAAAGTGAAACTGAGAAGCTGCAGGAGGAGGTTCAGTCACTAAAACAGTCTCAGACGAACGATGCTGCTCAACTGGTTCACAAACAAAAACAGGCTGAGATTGATCGTTTAACTAAAAGTTTACAGGATGCAAATGAGACCCGTGATGAACTCATGAAATGCCAAGGTCATACTTTAAAGTTATACAATGAGACCACACAGAAAAATCTCAGGATTCAGGCACGACATGATGCGGTCATTCTTGAAAAAGATGAACTATACAGTCGGTGTTGTGAATTACAACGCGAGTGTACAGACAACCGCGCAGAATTAAAAGAGTGCAGGGAGAAGCTGGCCTCAACTGAATACAAATTAACACAGGAAAAGAAAAAACGTCTGGAATTAATTAAAGGTCAGCCTCTAGACGAGCCCAGACCTCCAACACCACCGCCTAGAACATCAACTCCATCGCCTGAACCACCGCGCCGTCCCTTAGGGCCTCTAAAACCAACAATCCCACCGGAGGCGCCGGTGGGTGGATCTGATAATAACCCACAAACTCCTCTCTCAATGGCTGAACTACGGAATATGGCTAAAAGTATTCAAACCTTCACTCCAGGCCCGATGGGCTCACACGAAACCAAGATCTATCTCGATGACCTTGATTTCCAGCTTCAACGCTTCCCAGAAGCTACAGTTGATGATAAAATCTGTCTGGTAAGGTTAACCTCGGACAGGACAGTGCATGCTTTCATGAAGCGTCAACGAGACGCAGTAATGAAAGACTACAGTCTTCTCTGTGCTGCGCTGATAAAGGAGTATACTCCTTGCACGGGGCCCGATGGCATCATAGCGGCAGCCGACATCAAGCAAGGTAGGAATGAGCACCCGAGGTCATATTATGACCGAATATTCCGTGCCTATTTCGGTGACAGATGCGAGCCAGAGATGGAGGAAGAGATAGGGTTTAAATATATCTTCAGCAAAAATCTTTGCCCTGACATAAGAGAGAAAGTACATGTCAGCGCAAACTATAAACGGAGGTCCATCGAAGAAATAAGAGAGTGCGCGATAGATGTTTTTACAGGTCGCACACCAAACAAAACACCCTTTGAAGTGTGTCCTGGTGAAATGGTCAAATCCAACTCACTGGAGCTGGAAGGGACGCGGAAACCGACTCCCCATCCTACAAAGGATGAGAAAAAACAGAATTTTCGACCTAACAGACCACGTAGTGAAGGTGCCCGCTATGACTATGAACCACAGTGGCTCAGACAAGACCCAGAGTACCTAAAACGATTTCAAAAGGGGGGCGCACGTCCTAGAGATAAGAAAGATGGTCACAAGAGTAAACCATATCACAAAAGGGGGTCCCAACAGGAACTCCCTGGTCAAGGACAAGCCCCTCCTGCCCCTCGAACGGAACAGTCCGAGACAGGCAAAAAATCGCAAAAGTTCCAGAGGAAAGGCCGTAGCCCTCTGTCCCCAGAAGACATGGAGAGCATACGTCAGATGTTCGAAGTGTGGGGTAATACAAAAAATGAGAACAAACCTGGTGTGATGTGTAGCACTATCATTGATAGTAACTCTGAGCACACAAATAACATCAATGCCACAATTGATGACAATCACCAAGATACTGATGGTCAGGCTCCTGGCAATCAGGGTAACGACAGTCAACAGAACGTTAAATGTATCCATGACATCGTTGTTACGGAGTCCGAGAACCCCTCGTCTGGAAAAGGGGGGGAAAGCTCACTCACCAATGATAGTGGCTCGCCACAAACTGAACACTCAGACCCATGTGTGTCTGCACTACCAGTACTGATAAATGAAAGTCACACAGTCAGGGGTAGACGTGATAAACGTCGGAGAAAACCTGATAGGTTCCTGTGTAACATTATCAGAAAGGGGCCCGCTAAGAAAGCTTACCTGTCCATCACGTTGGAAGGGGTCCTCACAAAAGAGGCCCTCTTGGATGGTGGGGCAGACATATCCATTATGTCACCCACACTGTTGGAAGAGCTACGGCTAGCTGCTAACGGTGTTGACAGGGAAATACCCCTCAAAGAATGTGCTATAGTCTTGCAGGGCCTCTCGGATACGAGTACAACCCTGACAGCTATAGCCATGGTTCACATGCAGATTGGTGAAACGACATTGTACCACCCGGTACACGTGTCCACCGTTGACTCATTCCCATTTTTGGTTGGCCAAGACTTTATAAACCGCTTTGACGCGATTATAGATTATGGCGATCAAACAATGTGGACCAGAGTGAGCCAACCACTGCCGATCGATATGCCTACACAAGGTGACACTGACTGTTTAACAGCAGGTACCTCAGAAGGCACAAGGGAATACTCAACTGAGAGCACAATCCCGGTAAGTGAACCTTCCAAAATAGGTGAGGCAGAAGAGAGCCCCCTCTGCGAGCTGAAACAGTCGGCGCTCACCGAACACTACCTACCACAGGTAGTCAAAGGTGTTGAGATCCAAGGATCCCACACCGATGATGCTGTTCTATCTCCTTGGACGGAGAAATCAGCGATCAGCCAAGCTGTCTATGGAACCTTGGTTAAGAAACAGTTGGGTCTAGATATGAACAAAAAGGCTTTCCGCTTTTCGTTAGACCCCAACGATAAACAGGTAATGACCGCAATAGGGATCATTGACCTGAAACTAATCTGGAACCAACGAGAACTGGATCACCCGTTCCTCGTGGTCCCGAACTTACCACATGCAACCTACATAGGCTCCGACATTTTGGTAAGATTAGGTGTCCGAGTGGACATCAACAACAATGTACTGTGGTCACTAGACACGGCCACAAAGGACTCTCCTGTGCTGACCACAGAGAACCTTAAGGCTGGACAGACCATTCCAGAGGTCTGTCAGATTGCTAACAGCCATAACACT
>JBBPBX010038144.1:0-30552 GCA_038048925.1 Garcialebias charrua
ATATATATATATATATGGTAAATGGAGCTTATTTATATAGCGCTTTCCAGCCCCCTGTGAGGAGCCCCAAAGCGTTTCACAATACCAACCATTCACCGATTTATACACACATTCATACACCGGTAGTGGTAGCCTGTCTCACCTAATGAGCTTGTTTGATCCAAAATGGCCATCTCACCTTTTGAGTATATTTGATTCAAATTGGCCACCTCACCTAATGAGCTTGTTTTATTCAAAATGGCCACCTCACCTAATGAGCTTGTTTTATTCAAAATGGCCACCTCACCTAATGAGCATGTTTGATTCAAAATGGCCGCCTCACCTAATGAGCATGTTTGATTCAAAATGACCGCCTCACCTAATAATCTTGTTTGATTCAAAATGGCCGCCCAAAATGGCCGTCTCACCTAATTAGCTAGTTTGATACAAGCTAGTTTGATACAAGCTAGTTTGCTAGCCTCCTCCACGCCAACAGAATGACCTCATATACATAACAATGGCTGCAAAAATGCTAATGTGATACAAGCTAGTTTGATACAAGCTAGTTTGCTAGCCTGTTTGATCCAAAATGGTCGTCTCATCTAATGAGCTTGTTTGATCCAAAATGGCCACCTCACCTTATGAGTATGTTTGATTCAAATTGGCCACCTCACCTAATGAGCTTGTTTTATTCAAAATGGCCGCCTCACCTAATGAGCTTGTTTTATTCAAAATGGCCACCTCACCCAATGAGCATGTTTGATTCAAAATGGCCGCCTCACCTAATGAGCATGTTTGATTCAAAATGACCGCCTCACCTAATAAGCTTGTTTGATTCAAAATGGCCGCCCAAAATTGCCGCCTCACCTAATTAGCTAGTTTGATACAAGCTAGTTTGATACAAGCTAGTTTGCTAGCCTCCTCCACGCCAACAGAATGACCTCATATACATACCAATGGCTGCAAAAATGCTAATGTGATACAAGCTAGTTTGATACAAGCTAGTTTGTTTGCCTGTTTGATCCAAAATGGTCGTCTCACCTAATGAGCTTGTTTGATCCAAAATGGCCGCCTCACCTTATGAGTATGTTTGATTCAAATTGGCCACCTCACCTAATGAGCTTGTTTTATTCAAAATGGCCGCCTCACCTAATGAGCTTGTTTGATTCAAAATGGCCGCCTCACCTTATGAGCTTGTTTGATTCAAAATGGCCGCCTCACCTAATGACCATGTTTGATTCAAAATGGCCGCCTCACCTTATGAGCTTGTTTGATTCAAAATGGCCGCCTCACCTAATGAGCTTGTTTTATTCAAAATGGCCGCCTCACCTAATGAGCTTGTTTTATTCAAAATGGCCACCTCACCTAATGAGCATGTTTGATTCAAAATGGCCGCCTCACCTAATGAGCATGTTTGATTCAAAATGACCGCCTCACATAATAAGCTTGTTTGATTCAAAATGGCCGCCTCACATAATTAGCTAGTTTGATACAAGCTAGTTTGATACAAGCTAGTTTGCTAGCCTCCTCCACGCCAACAGAATGACCTCATATACATACCAATGGCTGCAAAAATGCTAATGTGATACAAGCTAGTTTGATACAAGCTAGTTTGCTAGCCTGTTTGATCCAAAATGGTCGTCTCACCTAATGAGCTTGTTTGATCCAAAATGGCCGCCTCACCTTATGAGTATGTTTGATTCAAATTGGCCACCTCACCTAATGAGCTTGTTTTATTCAAAATGGCCGCCTCACCTAATGAGCTTGTTTGATTCAAAATGGCCGCCTCACCTTATGAGCTTGTTTGATTCAAAATGGCCGCCTCACCTAATGACCATGTTTGATTCAAAATGGCCGCCTCACCTTATGAGCTTGTTTGATTCAAAATGGCCGCCTCACCTAATGAGCTTGTTTTATTCAAAATGGCCGCCTCACCTAATGAGCTTGTTTTATTCAAAATGGCCACCTCACATAATTAGCTAGTTTGATACAAGCTAGTTTGATACAAGCTAGTTTGCTAGCCTCCTCCATGCCAACAGAATGACCTCATATACATACCAATGGCTGCAAAAATGCTAATGTGATACAAGCTAGTTTGATACAAGCTAGTTTGCTAGCCTGTTTGATCCAAAATGGTCGTCTCACCTAATGAGCTTGTTTGATCCAAAATGGCCGCCTCACCTTATGAGTATGTTTGATTCAAATTGGCCACCTCACCTAATGAGCTTGTTTTATTCAAAATGGCCGCCTCACCTAATGAGCTTGTTTGATTCAAAATGGCCGCCTCACCTTATGAGCTTGTTTGATTCAAAATGGCCGCCTCACCTAATGACCATGTTTGATTCAAAATGGCCGCCTCACCTTATGAGCTTGTTTGATTCAAAATGGCCGCCTCACCTAATGAGCTTGTTTTATTCAAAATGGCCACCTCACCTAATGAGCTTGTTTTATTCAAAATGGCCACCTCACATAATTAGCTAGTTTGATACAAGCTAGTTTGATACAAGCTAGTTTGCTAGCCTCCTCCACGCCAACAGAATGACCTCATATACATACCAATGGCTGCAAAAATGCTAATGTGATACAAGCTAGTTTGATACAAGCTAGTTTGCTAGCCTGTTTGATCCAAAATGGTCGTCTCACCTAATGAGCTTGTTTGATCCAAAATGGCCGCCTCACCTTATGAGTATGTTTGATTCAAATTGGCCACCTCACCTAATGAGCTTGTTTTATTCAAAATGGCCGCCTCACCTAATGAGCTTGTTTGATTCAAAATGGCCGCCTCACCTTATGAGCTTGTTTGATTCAAAATGGCCGCCTCACCTAATGACCATGTTTGATTCAAAATGGCCGCCTCACCTTATGAGCTTGTTTGATTCAAAATGGCCGCCTCACCTAATGAGCTTGTTTTATTCAAAATGGCCGCCTCACCTAATGAGCTTGTTTTATTCAAAATGGCCACCTCACCTAATTAGCTAGTTTGATACAAAATGCCCCCAAGGCATCCTCCACGCCAACAGAATGGCCTCATATACATACCAATGGCTGCAAAAATGCTAATTCAAGTTGTCATTTGACAAACCCATGGGAAGTATAGTTAGTATGTCAAATGACAAACTCCCATGGGAAGTCTAGGTAGAATGTCAAATGACAAAAGCTTTGGTAGTACTGGTGTTATAGCATATGTGACCATGAAAATGACAAAATGTTATTCTTTTGATTACATTAGAATAAAATTAAAGAAGCCAATAGTCTCTTTTGGTGACTATGTTCTTAGATTACAACTAATGGAATAATTTGTAGTAAATGTCTTGTTTTACTGAGAGGTCAGTAAAGGTCATCTCTGGAACAGTTCAAAAATACAAAGATGTATCAGAGCGGGCACGGTCATGCCCACTACACCTGTGACAGTCCAGCTCCTCATCTTTCTACACGACCTGTTGGAGAAGGGTCGCTCTTTCTCCACCATTAAGGTCTTTTTGTCAGCCATCTCGGCATGCCACGAGGGCTGGGGAGGTAAATCGCCTGGTGCCCACCCTCTCATGATACGGTTCATGAAGGACGTGCTGAGGAAGAGACCTCAGAGCAGGACTTTGGCCCCTCAGTGGGACCTACAATTAGTCCTGGATGCTTTGTGTGAGGCTCCATTCGAGCCTCTTAGCAGCATTAAGATAGATTTGTTATCTTACAAGACTGAGTTGCTCTTAGCTCTGTGCTCAGAAAAACGCGTGGGTGACCTCCACGTATTATCTGTACATCCAATGTGTACCAGGTTTACCCCAGACAGGTCAAAGTTCACCCTACCTCCAAACCTTGTATATGTGCCTAAAGTCCCGGCTCTAAATCCCAGGAGTCTGGACTTTGAACTGTCAACTTTTCCTCCTCCCCCTGTTCTAACTGCAGAACAGAGGCGGCTGAACGCACTCTGCCCTGTTAGGGCCCTGAGCGCCTACATGGAGAGAACCAACAGTTGGTAAGAAACAAACCAGTTGTTTGTGTGTTTTGCTACTCCTGCTGCAGAGCTCTGTCAAAACTGCGTCTCTCACACTGGGTGACTGAGGCCATTAAGAGGGCATACAGCAGCAAATGTCAGCAGGTGCCCTCTGGGGTACATGCTCACTCAACCCGAGGCCTAGCCACTTCCTGGGCCCTATTCAGAGGTGTTCCAATAGCAGATATATGTACAACTGCTAACTGGGCATCATTAAGCACGTTTGTAAAACACTACAGCTTAGATGTCACAGCATGTGACGTAACTCAGGCTGTTCTCTCTACGGCAGAGTAATGAGCAGCTGGCGCCTGTAGTCTAAGGCATAAGTGTGGACTTGTTCCTGTTTAAAGTGCTTTATAAATAAAATGGTATGGTATGGTATGGTAAGTTCTCACAAGCATGCATTTCCAGAGCATTTCCAGGGCGTGATTGAATTACATTCCCATAGTAATATGTTGCACTGAGTGGACTGACTGATAAGGGAACTGAAGGTTATGCACCATAACCCATGTTCCCTGAAGGAAGGGAACAAGGTGCAACACATGTTTGCCCTTTCAATGCCCAAGCTCAGTGAAGTGCACTTGGAGGATGAAGGTTGGGCATCAGCCCCTTTTATGCAAAGAGTGCGGGGCCTCCTTGCTGACACCCACCTGCCTTAAAAGGCGTGATTGTATTACTTCAGGTGAACTGGGCGGCGGCGTAATTCCCATAGTCATATGTTGCACCTCGTTCCCTTCCTTCAAGAAACATGGGTTATGGTGCATAACCTTCAGTTTTCTCTAACGGTCCCAAAACATTGGCCCTCATGCACGAACCGTTCGTACGCACAGATTTGTTCTTAAACTGTGTGTACGAGTGATTTAGGATCATTTGTGGCATCCAACAATGTTTTCGTATCCTAAGATTTTTTTCAGATACGAACAAAATTTACGTGTGGTCTAGAGCTGTCGTATATTTTAGGAGCAGTCGGTCCGCTGTTATCCAGACGGATTTCCTTCACTAATAACTCATATTTCGTTATTTAGAAAATATTCTGAGTTTAAAAGAAATTAAATGCAACGACACAAATTGGTTAAATTAAAATAAAGCGGCTTCAACCCCCCCCCCCCCCGTGCCCCGGGGATGGTCCGTGCGCGCCGCACGAGTGGGTCCTCGGCCTTATCATAGCTTGAACACGCATGCTGTTGGCATGCATTTATTTTTCCATCCATCTCGGTAGCGCAGACTTTTCCTTGAAGCCATTTTCCGATCAAACCATTTATTCTTGATTTCAGATACTGTACGACCCACGGGAGACATGACATTACCTGTAATGAATGAATGAATGAAATGTGCTGTAGCACATTTCATTCATTGGCTTTAAAGCAGATTCACAGCTGACGCTGCTAAAAATTACAGATTTATTTATTTAGTTAGTTACCCAGACAGCAAAAGTTATGTGGGCCGGATCTGGGCCAAATGTATGAAAACATTTGGCCCGCATTTGTAAAATGGATCCGGCCCGGTGTCTTTTTGTCCAACGGGCCAAAACTGGCCCAGATGTGGATTGCGGATCTGGATTGGATCTGGGCCGGAGGTGGGCCAGAAGTGCTACAAAACTACTGCATTCGGCCCAAATGTGGCCCAGATACGGAATCCTTGTTTAGTTTTTAGGCAAATTTGGCCCAGATGCGGCATCCTCATTTCATTTTTAGGCGGATTTGGCCCAGGTCCGGCCCAGTAGAGTAAGTCGAATCTCAAAACGCGGCCCAGATCTGGTTCAAACCCGCAATACAGATATGTACAACAGGTCTAAATAGAGCACACACAAAATATCCACATAAGTTGTTGCTTAAAAACTGTTTATTCATGAGCAAAACAAATTCAAAAATGTTAAAAAGTTAAAATTGATAACAATGATAACATAACAACCTTAATAATAAAAGAAACTACAATTACCAGAGGTATGCATCATAAATACCATGATCTGCTTCTGTATGACAGTTTCAGTGTCCTTCAGTCATTTTAAGAGTCAGTCACAGCAGAGGAAAGCGACGTCCTCACTCATCTGTGATGAATCTCCAAATGCAGGACTGTCTGTGGCAGAGATTCACCTTAGCACTTTGTGGAAGATGTGAGGTTTCAAAGTCAACTTTTATTGTCAGAACTGCAATATGTACAGGACATAAACAGGATTGAAATTGCATTTCTCTCTCAGTCCCTCGGTGCAAAAGTAACCATTTAAACACTAAAACACTAAAACATTTAATAAACATAAGCATAAAATAGTAAAAGTGTAACACTGTCCTGACAGTTACACCAACACTAAAACACTAAACATTTAATGAACATAAGCATAAAATGAAATGATAAAAGTGTAATACTGTCCTGAGTTATTGCATAGTAGTATAAAAAGTATATAAAGTGTATCTATAAAATAAACTGAAGGTTCTAGCATTGACATTTGCAAAGAGTGGCAAAGCAGCATATGAGTTAATGTACACAGTATATGTATGAGGTAGTTGATGTTGGTATAGAGGCAAAGTGGCATATGCAGTAAGGCACATTGGGCATCCTTAAATAAGGCTAGTCAGAGAATACTGTATATGTATCAGCAGTAGTGTAGATATAAAAGTAGTGTAAATGTAAACAGTAGTAATAAATGTAAACAGTATTAATGTAAACAGTGAATATAAACAGTAGTATGACTATAGGCAGTAATGTAATACAAACAGTGCAAATATGAGAAGTAGTGCAAACTGAATGAGCACATGACTGAGAGTTTAGTGAATAACCCGTTTGATGACACAGGGACCAGTGTTAAAATCTTTGTGTTGTGTGGTAATGTGTGAGAAAGTTTTTTGTGTTAAGGCAGTTCAAATGGGAGGGGAGGCAGAGCAGGCAGAGTGTTTAGCATCCTTACTGCCTGATGAACAGAGCTGTCTCTCAGTCTGCTGGTTCGAGCCTGGAGACTCCTCAGTCTCCTCCCTGAAGGCAACAGTCTAAAGCAGCTGTGTAGTGGGTGTGTGGGATCACCTGCCATGCAGTGGGCTTTCCGAGTGAGGCGTTTGCTGTGTAAGTCCTGCAGTGAGGGGAAGGAGGTGCCGACGATCTTCTCAGCTGCTCTCATGATGCGCTGGAGGCTCTTGCGGCAGGATGCAGTACATGCACCAAACCACACAGTGATGCAGCTGGTCAGGACACTTTCTATGGCACCTCTGTAGAAGGTGCACATGATGGGGGTTGAAGCTCCAGCCCTTTTCAGCTTGCGGAGAAAGTAGAGACGCTGGTGAGCCTTCTTGGCCAGTGCTGCAGTGTTCCTGCTCCAGGACAGGTCCTTTGAGACGTGCACTCCCAGGAACTTGGTGCTGTCTACTCTCTCCACTGCGGTGCTGTTGATGGTCAGAGGGGCATGTTGGGCATCCCTCTTCCTGAAGTCCACGACAATCTCCTTTGTCTTCTCCACGTTGAGAGTGAGATTGTTGTGTCCGTACCACAAGGCCAAGCGGCTCACCTCGTTCCTGTAGTCCGTCTCATCGTTGTTGCTGATGAGACCCACCACTGTTGTGTCGTCCGCAAACTTGATGAAGTGGTTGGAGCTGTATGATGGTGTGCAGTCGTGTGTTAGCAGGGTGAATAGAAGGGGGCTCAGTACACATCCTTGTGGGGTCCTCATTGCTAGCAACATTAGCATTTGGAGGTCAGACAGGAGCCTAAGAAAAGCACAAAGAAAAACAAGATTATAACCAGGCAATACCAAAAAACAATATAATAAAACAAAACAGCCAGCCACTAGGGAGCACAAGCCATTGTATCTCTTGTGCCGGTCCCAAGCCCGGGTAAATGGTGAGGGTTGTGTCAGGAATGGCATCCGATGTAAAACACTTGCCAAAACCATAATGCGAGTTCATCAAAGTGAAACCATACCAGATCGGTCGAGGCCCGGGTTAACAACGTCCGCCACCGGTGCGGAAATTGTACTACTGTTAGTCGAAGACGCCGAGGAGGAAAACGTGTCAGGAGACAGAGGGAGAGGAGGAAAGTGAAGAATGTAGGACTGAGGGTTGCAACTCTAAATGTGGGGACAATGACAGGCAAAGGTAGAGAGCTGGCTGACATGATGCAGAGAAGAAAGGTAGATGTTTTATGTGTCCAAGAGACCAAGTGGAAGGGCAGCAAGGCTCACAGTATTGGAGCAGGGTTTAAACTGTTTTACCATGGTGTGGATAGAAAGAGAAATGGAGTAGGGGTGGTCCTGAAGGAGGAGTTGGCAAAGAATGTAGTAGAGGTGAAGAGAGTGTCAGATAGGGTGATGTGTCTAAAGGTAGAAGTAGAAGGTCTGATGCTAAACATAGTAAGTGGTTATGCTCCACAGGTTGGATGTGATGGGGAGGAGAAAGATAAATTTTGGAAAGATTTGGATGAAGTGATAGAGAGTATTCCCAGGGAGGAAAGAGTGGTGATTGGAGCAGACCTGAATGGACATGTTGGTGAAGGAAACAGAGGGGATGAGGAAGTGATGGGTAGGTTTGGTGTCAAGGAAAGAAACCAGGAAGGACAGATGGTGGTGGATTTTGCCAAGAGAATGGAAATGGCTATAGTCAATACCTATTTCCAAAAGAGGGAGGAACATAGAGTGACCTATAAGAGTGGAGGAAGGAGTACACAGGTCGATTACATTCTGTGTAGAAGAGGAAACCTGAGAGAGATTGGAGACTGTAAGGTTGTAGCAGGGGAGAGCGTGGCCAGACAGCATCGGATGGTTGTGTGTAGAATGACTGTTGTTGCGAAGAAGAGAACAAGAGTAAAACCAGAGAAGAAGACCAAATGGTGGAAGCTAAAGAAAGAAGAATGTTGTGAGAAATTCAGAGACGAGCTGTTAAAGGCTCTGGGTGGTAAGAAAGAGCTTCCAAGTGACTGGGCTACTACAGCAACAGTAATTAGAGAGACAGGTAGGAAGGTACTTGGTGTGTCATCTGGACAAAGAATGGAAGATAAGGAAACCTGGTGGTGGAATAGTGAAGTGCAGGACGCCATTCAAAGAAAGAGATTAGCCAAGAAGAAATATGACTGTGAGAGGACTGAAGAGCGGAGACAGGAATATAAGGAGATGGGACATAGAGCAAAGAGGGAAGTAGCTAAGGCAAAGCAGAGGGCGTACAATGAGTTATATGGGAGACTGGACACTAAAGAGGGCGAGAAGGACTTGTACCGATTGGCAAGACAGAGGGATCAGGCTGGAAAGGATGTGCAGCAGGTTAGGCTTATTAAATATGGGAATGGGAATGTTCTAACAAGTGAGGAGAGTGTGATGGGAAGATGGAAGGATTACTTTGAGGAGCTAATGAATGAAGAGAATGAAAGAGAAAGAAGAGTGGAGGTAATAGAAACTGTGGACCAGGAAGTGGGAAAAATTAGTGAGGGTGAAGTCCGGAAAGCTCTGAAAAGAATGAAGAAGGGGAAGGCAGTAGGACCTGATGACATACCAGTGGAGGTTTGGAAATGCCTTGGAGAGATGGCAGTGAGGTTTTTGACTCAAATATTTAATGGAATATTTGAGGGTGAGAAAATGCCTGAAGAATGGAGAAGAAGTGTGCTGGTTCCCATTTTTAAGAACAAGGGTGATGTACAGAGTTGTAGCAACTACAGGGGAATTAAGTTGATGAGCCACACAATGAAGATCTGGGAGAGAGTTGTGGAAGGAAGGCTTAGACAAGAGGTGACTATCTGTGAGCAGCAGTATGGTTTCATGCCAAGAAAGAGCACCACAGATGCCATCTTTGCTTTGAGGATGTTGATAGAGAAGTACAGAGAGGGTCAGAAAGAACTCCATTGTGTGTTTGTGGATTTAGAAAAAGCATATGACAGGGTGCCAAGAGAAGAGGTGTGGTATTGCATGAGGAAATCTGGAGTGGCAGATAAGTATGTTAGACTGGTACAGGACATGTATGAGGACAGCAGGACAGTGGTGAGATGTGCTGTAGGAGTGACAGATAGCTTCAAGGTGGCGGTGGGAGTGCATCAAGGATCGGCTCTGAGCCCCTTCTTGTTTGTTCTGGTGATGGACCGACTAACAGATGAGGTCAGGCAGGAATCCCCATGGACTATGATGTTTGCAGATGACATTGTGATCTGTGGTGAGAATAGGGAACAGGTGGAAGACAACTTGGAGAGGTGGAGGTATGCACTTGAAAGAAGAGGAATGAAAGTCAGCCGTAGTAAGACAGAGTACATGTGTGTGAATGAGAGGGAGGCCAGTGGAACAGTGAGGCTACAAGGAGCAGAGGTCACAAAGGTGCAGGACTTCAAGTACTTGGGGTCCACTGTCCAGGAAAATGGGGAATGTGGTAAAGAGGTGAAGAAGAGAGTCCAGGCAGGATGGAGTGGATGGAGAAAAGTTTCAGGAGTGATTTGTGACAAAAAGGTGTCAGCAAAGGTCAAAGGAAAAGTTTACAAGACAGTGGTGAGACCAGCTATGTTGTATGGTCTGGAGACGGTGTCATTGACAAAAAGACAGGAGAAAGAACTGGAAGTAGCAGAAATGAAGATGCTGAGGTTCTCCTTAGGAGTGACAAGGATGGATAAGATCAGGAATGAGATAATCAGAGGACAGTGGGTATATTGGTAGAAGGATGTTAGAAATGCAGCTGCCAGGAAAAAGACAAAGAGGGAGACCAAAGAGGAGATATATGGATGCAGTTAGAGAGGACATGGAGGTAGTTGGAGTGAGGACAGAGGATGCAGAGGACAGAGTGAGGTGGAGGAGGATGACTCGCTGTGGCGACCCCTGAAAAGGGAAAAGCCGAAAGAAGAAGAAGAATATAATAAAACAAAAACAAACAAACATAAGAAATTGTCATAACTTACGTGTGCATGTAGTCAGCTGGAGGCTCTCAACACATTTAGTCAAGTATTAGAGAATTCAGTGAGGCCTAGGTCAGAGGATATGGACATCAGAGATTGTAAAATAAATTCAAATCATGCAGGTAACAATTAATGAAGAACCCCAACTGACATAATTAGAAGTAAAAGCCAAAATACTGTATATAAAATGACCAATAAATACACTTGAAATGCATCAATTAAATTAAAAAAAGGAGAACTTTACCTCATGTTTTATAATTTAATTTACCTTCATACTGTATTTATTTTTATGCTTTGTTCCAATAAACTTTACATACTGTTTTTAAAAACATATTTTTGTGTTCCTTTTTACTTGTATCTGCATTTGTGCCTCCCAATATTTATATTGTAAATATTTATTTATTTTATATTTATTCCCCCAAAAGTCTTTTTATTAGGCCCGAAGCAGCGAAGCGCTGCAAGGACCTATTGTAATTGTAGTGTTTATTATTTTTTTTATTTTTTTTATTTTTCTTCCCCCCAAAGAAGTGGCCTTTTGGAGGCTTTATCATATACGAAAACTCACCAAATTTGGCGGACTCGTCAGGACTGGTGAAAAATTACGTATTTTGGGGGCGTGGCAAAAATCGCCACAGAAACGGCTCAAGAGCGCCCCCTAGAAATTTTCAAAATACCCTCCGCATTGACCTTAGTTTGACGTAGAATCATGAAATTTGGTACACTTGTCCAACTCACCAAGATGCACAGAAAACCCTCTTGCACCAACGCTGTACGATAAATGGTAAGGCGGCCATTTTGGAACGATGAC
The DNA here is from genome assembly GCA_038048925.1 of Garcialebias charrua. Taxonomy (NCBI): domain Eukaryota; kingdom Metazoa; phylum Chordata; class Actinopteri; order Cyprinodontiformes; family Rivulidae; genus Garcialebias; species Garcialebias charrua. The sequence continues at coordinate 11,622 of JBBPBX010038144.1, forward strand.
CAAATTTTCACCCCTTTTTGGCCGTTTACAGCCTCCGCATTTGAACGAACTCCTCCTATGAATTTCGCTCGATTTGGTTCAAACTTGGCCAGTTTCTTCATAAGGCACGGGGGAACAAACGATATCAAAATTGTGCGTTTTCATGAATGCTGAAGGGGCGGGGCCAGACGTCAAAGTTGGACATCTCGCCATGAAAAACGAAACGCTTACAGCTCTTACACGAAAAAAGTCTAATACATCAAACCTTCAGTTATTGACCCACATCCGGTCCCCCGCAAAACTGTATGGTCAAATCATGACATCACTTAAGCCACGCCCCCTGACAACAGGAAGTGTAAAGTTTTACGTTGAACGGTCCATATCGGACCCCTGTTACCTAATCAGCGTGGCATTGTGTCCAGTGACCGAAGACATGTTGGTGTAACAAGCATTCCAATACTGTTCGTTTTTGGTGGAGCATGTGGGCGTGGCGACGTGGCGAAGTAAGACATAACGCCATCACCATACGTTTGGTTCTAAAATCCACAGATTTGATCCGAGGAGTACCAAAATCAGTATGATCGATCATTGCCCACCCCTTGAACAGGTGTTTATGCTAATTAGCAAATCGCTACAGAAACGGCTCAAGAGCGCCCCCTAGAAATATTCAAAATACCCTCTGCATTGACCTTAGTTTGACGTAGAATCATGAAATTTGGTACACTTGTCCAACTCACCAAGATGCACAGAAAACCCTCTGGCACCAATGTTGTACGATAAATGGTAAGGCGGCCATTTTGGAACGATGACCAAATTTTCACCCCTTTTTGGCCGTTTACAGCCTCTGCATTTCAACGAACTCCTCCTAGGGATTTCGCTCGATTTGATTCAAACTTGGCCAGTTTCTTTATAAGGCACGGGGGAACAAATATTTTCAAAACTGTGCGTTTTCATGCATGATGAAGGGGCGGGGCCAGACCTCAAAGTTGGACATCTCGCCATGAAAAACGAAACGCTTATAGCTCTTACACGAAAACTGTCTAATACATCAAACCTTCAGTGATTGACCCACATCCGGTCCCCTGCAAAACTGTATGGTCAAATCATGACATCACTTAAGCCACGCCCCCTGACAACAGGAAGTGTAAAGTTTTACGTTGAACGGTCCATATGGGATCCCTGTTACCTAATCAGCGTGACATTGTATCCAGTCACCGAAGACATGTTGGTGTAACAAGCTTTCCAGCACTGTTCGTTTTGGGTGGAGCAAGTGGGCGTGGTGACGTGGCGAAGTAAGACGTAACGCCGTCACAATACGTTTGGTTCTAAACTCCACAGATTTGATCTGAGGAGTACCAAAATCATTATGATCGATCATTACCCACCCCTTGAACAGGTGTTTATGCTAATTAGCAAATAGCCTCCATAGCGCCCCCTAGATTATTCAAACTGTTGTATCTCAGTGATACATCATCCGATCTGAACCAGATTTATTGTGCATCATCAGTGAGCCCTTGTGGACACATTGATATGGTGGGCTAACATTTGACTCAAGTGCGCCCCCTACATTATTTCTATAGTTATATCTCAGTGATACATCATCCGATCTGAACCAGATTTATTGTGCATCATCAGTGAGCCCTTGTGGACACATTGATATGGTGGGCTAACATTTGACTCAAGTGCGCCCCCTACATTATTTATATAGTTATATCTCAGTGATACATCATCCGATCTGAACCAGATTTATTGTGCATCATCAGTGAGCCCTTGTGGACACATTGATATGGTGGGCTAACATATGACTCCAGAGCGCCCCCTAGATTATTCAAACTGTTATATCTCAGTGATACATCATCCGATCTGAACCAGATTTATTGTGCATCATCAGTGAGCCCTTGTGGACACATTGATATGGTGGGCTAACATTTGACTCAAGTGCGCCCCCTACATTACTTCTATAGTTATATCTCAGTGATACATCATCCGATCTGAACCAGATTTATTGTGCATCATCAGTGAGACCTTGTGGACACATTGATATTGTGGTTCAACATATGACTCCAGAGCGCCCCCTAGATTATTCAAACTGTTATATCTCAGTGAGACATCATCCGATCTGAACCAGATTTATTGTTCATCATCAGTGAGCCCTTGTGGACACATTGATATTGTGGTTTAACATTTGACTCAAGTGCGCCCCCTACATTATTTCTATGGTTATATCTCAGTGATACATCATCCGATCTGAACCAGATTTATTGTGATTCATCAGTGAACACTTCTACACACATTGATAATGTTATGTAAATTTTTACTCCATAGCGCCCCCTATATTATTACTACAGTTATATCTTAGTGATACATTATCCGATCTGCACGAGATTTATTATGCTTTATCAGTGAACACTTCGACACACATTGATAATGTTATGTAAATTTTTACTCCATAGCGCCCCCTATATTATTACTACAGTTATATCTCAGTGATACATTATCCGATCTGCACGAGATTTATTGTGCTTTATCAGTGAACACTTCGACACACATTGATAATGTTATGTAAATTTTTACTCTATAGCGCCCCCTATATTATTACTACAGTTATATCTTAGTGATACATTATCCGATCTGCACGAGATTTATTGTGATTCATCAGTGAACACTTCTACACACATTGATAATGGTATGTAAATTTTTACTCCATAGCGCCCCCTGTATTATTACTACAGTTATATCTTAGTGATACATTATCCGATCTGCACAAGATTTATTGTGCTTTATCAGTGAACACTTCGACACACATTGATAATGGTATGTAAATTTTTACTCCATAGCGCCCCCTATATTATTACTACAGTTATATCTTAGTGATACATTATCCGATCTGCACGAGATTTATTGTGATTCATCAGTGAACACTTCTACACACATTGATAATGGTATGTAAATTTTTACTCCATAGCGCCCCCTATATTATTACTACAGTTATATCTCAGTGATACATCATCCGATCTGAACCAGATTTATTGTGTATCATCATTGAGACATTGTGGACACATTGATATTGTGGTTTAACATATGACTCCAGAGCGCCCCCTAGATTATTCAAACTGTTATATCTCAGTGATACATCATCCGATCTGAACCAGATTTATTGTGCATCATCAGTGAGCCCTTGTGGACACATTGATATGGTGGGCTAACATTTAACTCAAGTGCGCCCCCTACATTATTTCTATAGTTATATCTCAGTGATACATCATCCGATCTGAACCAGATTTATTGTGCATCATCAGTGAGCCCTTGTGGACACATTGATTTTGTGATTTAACATATAACTCCATAGCGCCCCCTAGATTATTCAAACTGTTATATCTCAGTGAGACATCATCTGATCTGAACCAGATTTATTGTGCGTGTGCACCCCTGGTACAGAGTAGACACGAGAGACTTCGAAATGGCGATCGAGCGGACGAGCTGGAGCTCGCGCGGTCGCCTCAATAAGGTCGGAGCGGCGCTAAGCTGCGAGGGCCTCAATGCTGCTTGCAGCTTTAATTTCCATGTGTTTTTACACTTCTCTGTCACCCGTTTTTACTTCATATTATGTATTTCTGTCTCATGATGTAAATAAGGTGGGCAGAGCTTCTTGGGTCAGCTCCACTTCTATTGGTCAAAAAAACAGGAAGGAGCAGGATCCATGTGTAGATCTACTGTGCATGAAGCAGAAATGCATAAGGTAAAGTCAAAACAGGAGACATAGAAATGTAAGACCCATTTAAAAAAGAAAAACTTGTGGGAAAAAAAATATAAACAATAATTGAATATAAACATTAAAAGGCACAAATGCATCTACAAGAAAAACAAAAATATATATTTTAAAAATACAGTAAAATGTAAATTATAAGCAGAAATATATAATTTATTGGAACTAACCTGGAAAATAAAAAGGTCAATTAAATTATATAACATGAAGTAAATTTCTCCTTTGTAATTTAATTTGTGCATTTTTAGTGTATTTATTAATTTATCAGTCCATTCATATACATGCTTTTACTTCTAATTATGTCAGTTTTGATCTTCCATAACAATGAACATACCAAACAATGGAAAACAAAAACCAAAGTAGCCAGCACTTACCCATTACAGGGTTGGCCTCACAGGTACTTCTTTGTGTACAACTGGATCCAGAAGCTTTAGGTATTTTTCTCCCAGACTAGCCGAGGGAAAAAAAAGACAATGTAGTACTGAAATGTGTGTGTATACAGTATTTAAATGTTAAAATTTACAGATTATACCTGACAACAGGTCCAGAGGAAAATGTTGGAGCAGGTAGGTGGGACTCGAGACCTTTAAAACAAAAGTACATTTACTCTTAAAGTACAAATGATATGGTTGCAGACGTACTAACCAAACCAGCAACCAAGATGAAGTTGAAAAAGTATGAAATGTTTGTTTGGTGTATGAAGAATTTATTTAGGTTTGAAACATTAAGAGCCTGAGGGAGTTACCCAAAATGTGAGCAAGTGGGGGTGTTGACATTATGAATGTTTTTGTATTGCTCTCATTTTGTTTGAATTTGTTTTTCTTTATAGGCTTGTTTTGTATTGGATGCTCAGATGCATCATGTGACTTTAATTTACTGCACCTGTGCAGCTTTAATTAATAAAAGGTGTGTGCTCCTTCAAACTCTGGGTGAATGAAGTGGAGCAACATGAAACCAAACCATGTTCAAGCGTCACGTTTAATGCTGAGAGCAAAGTGAACTCTGTTAACAAAAAATCAGTGTCTTAATTGCTTTACTCAAACTACCGGTACTTAGAAATTACCTCTCAATGACGAGTGGCTCACTTTACCGCAGTTCTCAAGGCTAGGTTCTGAGTCTGATCCAGTTGTGTCAGATGGGGTTGGATTGAAGAGCTGAGAGCAGAGAGGCACAGCTGATCTCTGACAACCTGCAGAATCAAAGAGAACATGTGATAAATCTTTAGTTTCTGTTCTACATGCATCACTTTGATGCTTCCATCAACTTAGAGACAAATAAAGAGCATTCAAACCTAAAGATTCGCATCAACAAGGGACAAACACCTCTGCTGTGTTACTGTGAACAGTTTAGCACCACCACCACCAAAGTCTGGCACTCATATTAGCCTGCCTGTGTGTCTGTTAGCAAAATATCTCATGTTCCAGTAAATCTTTAATGAAACTCTCAGAAAGTAATTGACTCTCAAGACCTCGTGAATGAGATATATCTTCCTTCAGCCTCTTGTTTAAGCAGCTACAAAAACAGTATGTTGCTGAAATACGTATTTAAAGTAAATTAGTATTTCAGCCTGGCTGCGGTTATTGTTCTGCTGGCTAGTGAGCGCATGTGTGTTAACAGACATGCGACGCAAACAGCGTGAGGATGCGGGGCCTGTCTCTTTGAAAAACCATCCAGGAACTAAGCCAAAAAAAAAAAACGTAGCATATATGGCTTATTTAAACGCTAGAATAACCTAACCTGCAGTGTTTTACTTGCCTCAAATTATCTGCCTCAGCAGCATACACGACACACCCGTTTTAGCTCGTTGTTAGCTTAGCTTTTAGCAACAGCAGGTTTTGTTCATTCAACTGAACAGAGCTAAAAAAGCTAGCAAATAAACAAAACCGAACCGACCTTCAACTTCCAACTGAATGTCCAGTCGTCGTCCAGAGTCTGACCAGTCGACGTCTAATAAAAAGCAAGTTTTACGAGCGCTGAGTCCAACACAACAACAGCTTCTTGTCCAACAGTTGAAAGGAAATGGCTACATTTGAAAGAAGCGCGCGAAGCAAGAGGCGTTGATTGGTTGGATATGATCACATGCTACTTCACCCGATAAACAAGAGTGGCGTTGATTGGTTAGGACAAAGTTCACATGCAACCTGACAAGCAAGAGTGGCGTTGATTGGTTGGGACGTACATGATCATATATATATACAACAATATAAAAAAACAGCTCGAGCTGTTTCAAAAAACTGACAAAACGTTTAAAACAGAAGTACTAAAAATAAACCAGTGTGAAAATACTTTGTGTAAAATATCTTGGCCAAAAGTTTAAACATAAGTATAGATTAAGTATACTTAGACTTTTAGTTTATTTTTAGTATAAGTCAAGTATTGTGTAAAATAAACTTGGCCAAGTATACTTTTGATAAGTACCTAAAAAGTATACTGAAAGTATACTCTTATTTTTTTAGTTTAAAATTAGTGTACTTTAAGTATACTTGCATATACTACTTTTTGGTAAGGGATCACTTCTCTCAGTGCTGCGTCTGTTGCTTAAAAAAAATAAAGCCAAGGAAGGCGCAGTTGGCTTGCAGTCTGGGACCAGATCAGAGCCAGATGCCAGTCTTTGTAAACCTCTGAGGCTGGCGCATTCGGTCTGCAGGCAAAAACCGGATCAGAACCACACCCAGCGCAGGTGTCAGTGCAGCTCATGATCTCAGAATCGGGGTGGAACTGGCACACAACACCACGCCGTCTCTGACTGTTATGCGGATCTGGCGACTTGTAAACGAGCCCGGTAAGGAGTTGGCTCAGAGTTGTAAACCGCATCTGACTGTTATGCGGATCTGGCGACTTGTAAACGGATCCGGCCCAAATGTAAATGCTGTCTGGGTAGTTTGCTGGTGAAGATTCTCAGTCATCCAGGACATGATAAAATCAAAAAAGGCGTTCAATACAGGATCAACTGGACTTTATTTGTTGCAGACAAATTCTGCAACAAATAAAGTCCAGTTGATTCTGTATTGAATGCCTTTTTAGTTACCGTATTTTCCGGTGTATAGGTCACACCTTTTATGGTTTTTTTCAAGGCCTGCGACCTATACTCAGGTGCGACCTATATATGACTTGTTATCACTTTCGGTGAAACAATTTTTTAAATCCAGCTCATTTCACAATTACATTCATTTATTAAGGAAAAGTTCAGCTCAGCCATATATTTGCTATAATTTTTATAAAACAAATAATTGTTTTTAAGTGTTAATCTTCTTAAAAGCCTTGCTGTGCGCTCCTGTGGCAGACATTTGCAGCAGAGCTAAACGTAGGTGCGACCTATACACCAGTGCGACCTATCTAGGGATTTTTCAAATCTATTGGTGATAATTGGACAATGCGACCTATACACAGGTGCAACCTATACACCAGAAAATACTGTAGTTATTTACTCTGAGAGCAGAACTTTACTTCTAGCTGTCATCTTTATGAATGGACACTTCCTGCTCGCTGAGGCAGGAAACGTAGCCTTATATGGTGTTTTGAGGGGTGGGGATTATGTAAATAACCTCTCGCGTGCACGCGCAGGTTGTTAGAACAGGTGGGATTCATCATATTTGCGCAGCCATTTACACACTTTTCCTAAGGATAGAAGAGTTTGTTGAATCTGACGTCGCATGTTCGTACGAACACTTTGTACGAACAAAAGTAGGAGAAATTTAGGATAAAAATACGAACATGTTCGTGCATGAGGCCCAATGTTATTAATTAAATTAATCATAAATGGGAGTGTTAGCATGATGTTTGTCTCATTTGCCTCTTTGTTTGACCTGTGATGGACTAATGACCTGTCCAGAGTGTGCCCTAGCTTCCACCAATTAGGAGCTCTGGGTAAGTTATGATCTATTGCAGCCCTGAGGGGAAAAAAACAACAACAACAACAAAACTGTTGTATATTCTGCTCTCACTCTTCCTTTGCAGCCATTGAGTGGCAAGGTGGAGCCTTATAGCTGTTCCTGATCTTGTATGACGACCCACTGATGTATTTAAGGACCTTGGAACCAGTTCCTTGCCACTGGAACATTAAGCTATTACTGGTAACTGGTGTCAGCCCTGCAAGCCTTATATTTAAAAGTGAAGAACTAATGGTAAATGGTAAATGGAGCTTATTTATATAGCGCTTTCCAGCCCCCTGTGAGGAGCCCCAAAGCGCTTTACAATACCAACCATCCACCCATTCATACACACATTCATACACCGGTAGCGGCGACTGCCATGCAAGGCGCCTTCCAGTCCTACCGGGAGCAACTTGGGGTTAAGTGTCTTGCCCAGGGACACAACGACACATGGTGTGGGGAACCGGGATTCGAACCTCCAACCTTCCGATTGGGGGACGACTGCCATTACCACTACGCCACGGCCGTCCCAACTAACTTTGTATTTCCTTGTGCTTCCTAGTCTTGGTCCTCATGATTCCTTCCCAGGATCATCCACATAGACTAGTGATGGCCAGATGAAGCTTCAAGGCTTCATGAAGCTCAAGTTTATCCATGTTTTTAACTATGGCTGAAAATATTAACTTTGTCCATGAAGAATGTGTTTGTGTTGGGTGAGGCTGCAACATGCAGCTGTCACTTCAAGAGCATCTGTGAGCTTGGCCGAACTGATAAGCATATAAAAGACAGCTTTATACACTGCCCATGGCAGATTCTAAACTGGTTTTGTGTGTACTTCTTGTATACCTGTGTAACCTGTCCAGAAAATCAGACCTTGCGAGTAGAATACTGATTAAAAATATTCTGCTGTCGAGTAAGAAAAGCAAGAATATTTTTCTGCTGTCGAGTAAGAAAAGCGAGAATACATTTTTCCAACTTTATTAACAATGTCATTCGCCCGTAACAAAACAAGCCTTGGTACGCACTTCACTTAAGACTTTCTGGATTTTTCAATATATGCTCCGAAGCTTTGGCGCAGAGGACCTATCACTGCTAGAACCTGCATACCACAAACCTCTGTGGAACTTTATCCCGGACACCACCAGTCTTTTTGTCATCGCCTGTGAATACATCTCTGGGTCAGTTTCTGAGTGCTATTCTGCTACTCTCCAACTCATCATTCTCACCTACCATTCCAAGAGCTGCCAGCCCTACTGGGATAATTTATCCTCCTCTCCCAATCTGAAAGAAAAAAACAACAAATGTTTGAAAAGAACCATCTGGAACATTATCCTGAATATTATCCTGTTTCCAGTTACTTTCCTTTTTCCTTTTCCCTTCCAGATACCAAGCTCTCTACCTGGTAAATACATTCCTTTAACTTTATTTGAATGTCTGAGCCTCCTTTTCATTGGTCTACACTACTCTGGATCTTAAAACTTATGACTATCATAATTTTTTAAAAATCATATATGCGTAAATGAAGAAATGATGGGATGTTATTGGCCGTGGGGCTAAAGAACTTTAATCATGCTTAAAAGCTGGAGCATCAACAACAGAATATGGATGTAAATCCAGAGCTTTAAAAATTCCTACAGTTTGTGTTATTGCTTTGGACCAATCTGAATTACCTGATAGGTTGTTTAAGTGCTGCTGTTATTGGTCTTTGCACCAAGCTGCTAGAAGAGACGTTCACATTTGGATGGTGTTGTTTCAAGCGCATTAACAAGTTAGATGTGTTGCCTGCGGCAGATCCAATCTTCGTGAAACAACGTAGACACACAACTTTGGATTTGCACTTGTCTTTTCCCACTGCTGAGTTTTAACAAGAAAGACATAATGTTTCCAAACAGAAGATTGCAACGAGATGGCTTGTTCATTGTCTGCTAGGCTGCTAATGCTACGCCTGCTGCAACACTAAGTAACAATTAATAGTGCCATGTTGAAACACGCTTAGGAACTTTAGTTCAATGGCACATATTTTGTAATCTCTCAATTATAAAACTCAATGAGTGAGAAAATAACCGAAACAGTATGCACGTGGACCGAACAAGAGGTACCAAAATGGTTCAATACACCCACATGTACAATGTTACATCACTAGTAATTAGGATGTCAAAATTCAAATTAAAAACAATATTTTGTACAATCTAAAGTTTGTCAAACAAAAATGGCAAATGACCCAATTGGTTATGATAGGAAAAGAAAAAACGATTGGCTTCTACTTTAATATAAAAAAATAACTTTATTTTTGGTTTACTTGTGTTGGATCACTAGAACATTTTTTTTCTTTTTTTTCAAAACTTTATTCATTTTCAGTTAAAATTGAGTAAATATTAAAACAAAACAAAAAATACAATTTACAAAGAAAATGAAAGGAAGCAGAAAGAAGATAAAATCTTATAACATCTGCTCCTTTTTAAAAAAAGAAAATACTTATGAAATAGGATTTTATCATCTAAAAAATATAGCCAGAGTCCGCCCTCTTCTTTCTCTGACCAATACTGAGACTTTGATGCATGCTTTTATTTCTAGTCGTTTAGACTACTGTAATTCACTGCTTTCTGGTCTCCCTAAGAAAAATTTGTCCAGCCTTCAGCTGTTACAAAACTCTGCTGCTCGTGTGCTAACCAAGACCAGAAGGCAGGCTCATATTACACCTGTTTTAAAATCATTGCATTGGCTCCCTGTGCGCCTCAGGATTGATTTTAAGATTCTTTTAGTGGTTTTTAAATGTCTCAATGGTCTCGCACCATCTTATCTTGCAGAGCTGCTATTGCCCTATGAACCCCCGCGAACATTAAGGTCCTCTGGTACTGGACTACTAACAGTTCCAAAAGTCAGAACTCACACTTACGGTGAGGCTTCTTTCCAGTTCTATGGGCCCCGTCTGTGGAATAGTCTGCCGGAGAACCTGAGGGCTGCAGAGAATGTTGTTGTTTTTAAGAGCAGGCTCAAGACCCATCTTTTTAACTGCATTTCCTGAACTGGTTCATCTCTGTTCACTCTATACATTTTCCATACTACTGTATTTAATTTGATTGATTGATTTTATTTATTTTGTGTGTGTCGTTTGCTTTAATTTTGTGAGTTTATTGTTTTATAATTCTGTACAGCACTTTGAGCTGCTTTTAGTATGAAGGGTGCTTTATAAATAAAATGGATTGATTGATAAAAAATAAAATACATAAATTACATTCAAACTTAAATAGGCATTATACAACATAACAAGTCAAAAACTGACTCCGTGCCAAGAACAACTGATTTCAAAAGAATAAGCTAAACAACTTCATATATTTTTAGTAGACTACTTTTTACCAATTTCTTAAACAAAAACATTGAGGAGGCGTTTTTACAACTTTTATCCAAAACATTCCACAGTTTTATTCCTTGAACTGATGTGCATCGTTCCTTTGAGTTTGTTCTAATTTTTGGTTTTACAAACATTTCTAATCCTTTTAAATTGTAGTTACTGACTCTCTTAATAAAATAAGATTGAATATAGCCCTCCCTGGGCTGCCACCTTACCGTGGTGGAGGGGTTTGAGTGTCCCAATGATCCTAGGAGCTATGCTGTCAGGGGCTTCATGCCCCTAGTAGGGTCACCCAAGGCAGACAGGTCCTAGGTGAGGGACCAGACAAAGTGCAGCCCGAAGACCCCAATGATGAGTACAATAAATGGACAAAATGTTCCCTCGCCCGGACGCGGGTCACCGGGGCCCCACTCTGGAGCCAGGCCCGGAGGTGGGGCACGTTGGCGAGCGCCTGGTGGCCGGGCTTTCACCCATGGAGCTCGGCCGGGCACAGCCCGAAGAGGAGACGTGGGTCCCCCTTCCCATGGGCTCACCACCTATGGGAGGGGCCAAAGGGGTCGGGTGCAATGTGGGATGGGTGGTGGCCGAGGGCGGGGACCCTGGCGGTCTGATCCTCGGCTACAGAAGCTGGCCATTGGGACATGGAATGTCACCTCTCTGGTGGGGAAGGAGCCTGAGCTAGTGTGTGAGGTTGAGAGGTTCCGGCTAGAAATAGTCGGACTCACCTCAACGCATGGCTCTGGCTCTGGAACCAGTTTCCTTGAGAGGGGTTGGACACTCTTCTACTCTGGAGTTGCCCCTGGTGAGAGGTGCCGAGCAGGAGTGGGCATACTTGTTGCCCCCCATCTTGGTGCCTGTACGTTGGGGTTCACCCCGGTGAACGAGAGGGTAGCCTCCCTTCGCCTACGTGTGGGGGGACGGGCTCTGACTGTTGTTTGTGCCTATGCGCCAAACGGCAGCGCAGATTACCCACCCTTTTTGGAGTCCTTGGAGGGGGTATTGGAGAGTGCGCCTCCTGGGGACTCCCTTGTTCTGCTGGGGGACTTCAACGCTCACGTGGGCAATGACAGTGAGACCTGGAGGGGTGTGGTTGGGAGGAACGGCCCCCCTGATCTGAACCCGAGTGGTGTTCTGTTGTTGGACTTCTGTGCTCGTCATGGATTGTCCATAACGAACACCATGTTCAGGCATAAGGGTGTACATATGTGCTCTTGGCACCAGGACACCCTAGGTCGCAGTTCGATGATCGACTTTGTTGTCGTCTCATCTGATCTGCGGCCGCATGTCCTGGACACTCGGGTGAAGAGAGGGGCGGAGCTGTCAACTGACCACTACCTGGTGGTGAGTTGGCTCCGATGGTGGGGGAGGATGCCGGTCAGACCTGGCAGACCCAAACGTATTGTGAGGGTCTGCTGGGAACGTCTGGCAGAGTCTCCCGTAAGACGGAGCTTTAACTCCCACCTCCGGGAGAGCTTTGAACACGTTCCGAGGGAGGCGGGGGACATTGAGTCCGAGTGGGCCATGTTCCGCGCCTCTATTGTCGAGGCAGCTTATCAGAGTTGTGGCCGCAAGGTTGTTGGTGCCTGTCGTGGTGGCAACCCTCGAACCCGGTGGTGGACACCGGCGGTGAGGGATGCTGTCAGGCTGAAGAAGGAGTCCTATTGGGCCTTTTTGGCCTGTGGGACCCCGGAAGCAGCAGATAGGTACCGACAGTCCAAGCGGCATGCGGCTCGGGTGGTTGCTGAGGCAAAAACTCGGGCGTGGGAGGAGTTCGGAGAGGCCATGGAGAATGACTTCCGTACGGCTTCGAGGCGATTCTGGTCCACCATCCGGCGTCTCAGGGGGGGAAAGCGGTACGCGACCAACACCATTTATGGTGGGGATGGCGTGCTGTTGACCTCAACTCGGGATGTTGTGAGTCGGTGGGCGGAATACTTCGAAGACCTCCTCAATCCTACTGGCACGTCTTCCACTGAGGAAGCGGAGCCTGGGGACTTTGGGTCGGGCTCTCCAATCTCTGGAGCTGAGGTCACCGAGGTGGTTAAAAAGCTCCGCGGTGGCAGGGCTCCAGGGGTGGATGAGATTCGCCCTGAGTTCCTTAGGGCTCTGGATGTTGTGGGGTTGTGTTGGCTTACGCGACTCTGCAATATCGCGTGGACATCGGGGGCAGTTCCCTTGGATTGGCAGACTGGGGTGGTGGTTCCCCTATTCAAAAAGGGGGACCGTAGGGTGTGTTCCAACTATAGGGGGATCACACTCTTAAGCCTCCCTGGTAAGGTCTATTCAGGGGTTCTGGAGAGGAGGGTCCGTCGGATAGTCGAACCTCGGATTCAGGAGGAGCAGTGTGGTTTTCGTGCTGGTCGTGGAACACTGGACCAGCTCTACACCCTCAGCAGGGTCCTGGAGGGCGCGTGGGAGTTTGCCCAACCAGTTTACATGTGCTTTGTGGACTTGGAAAAGGCATTCGACCGCGTCCCTCGGGGGGTTCTGTGGGGGGTACTCCGGGAGTATGGGGTACCAGGCCCATTGATATGGGCTGTTAGGTCCCTGTACGACCGGTGTCAGAGCTTGGTCCGCATTGCCGGCAGTAAGTCAGGCTCGTTTCCAGTGAGAGTTGGACTCCGCCAAGGTTGCCCTTTGTCACCGATTCTGTTCATAACTTTTATGGACAGAATTTCTAGGCGCAGCCAAGGTGTTGAGAGGATCCGTTTTGGTGGCCTTAGAATCACTTCTCTGTTTTTTGCAGATGATATGGTCCTATGCTGATATGTTTTCTTGTTGCTGTGTTCATCTGTGTTCATCTGTGACCATCTGCTCATACAAACTCATGTTCGTGCTGCTGTTTATTCCCACTATATTAGGCTTAGTGTATTACTAGTTGATGTTTTTCTTAGTTAGTTCTCGATGTTATTACTGTTTTTCTCTTTCATTTGTTGTTGGATGTAACTGGGACCTCGTGTACATAATCTCGTTTTCATCTCATGTACCACATGCGGTGCAAATGACAATAAAGACTCTCTGACTCTCTGACTCTGACTCTACTCTATTGGCTTCATCAGATCGTGATCTACAGCTTTCGCTGGAGCGGTTTGCAGCCGAGTGTGATGCGGCCGGGATGAGGATCAGTTCCTCCAAATCCGAGGCCATGGTCTTGAGCCGGAAAAGGGTAGCATGCCCTCTCCGGGTCGGGGATGAGGTCCTGCCCCAAGTGGAGGAGTTTAAGTATCTCGGGGTCTTGTTCACGAATGAGGGAAAACTGGAGCGTGAGATCGATAGGCGGATAGGTGCAGCATCCGCAGTGAAGCGGGCGCTGTACCGGTCTGTCGTGGTGAAGAGAGAGCTGAGTCGAAAGGCAAAGCTCTCAATTTACCGATCGATCTACGTTCCCACCCTCATCTATGGTCATGAGCTTTGGGTTGTGACCGAAAGAACGAGATCTCGGATACAAGCGGCTGAAATGAGTTTTCTCCGCAGGGTGTCTGGACTCTCCCTTAGAGATAGGGTGAGAAGCTCAGTCATCCGGGAGGGACTCGGAGTAGAGCCGCTGCTTCTCCACATCGAGAGGAGCCAGTTGAGGTGGCTCGGGCATCTGGTTAGGATGCCTCCTGGACGCCTCCCTGGTGAGGTGTTCCGGGCATGTCCCACCGGGAGGAGACCCAGAGGAAGACCCAGGACACGCTGGAGGGACTATGTTTCTCGGCTGGCCTGGGAACGCCTTGGGATTCCCCCAGAGGAGCTGCTCCATGTGGCTGGGGAGAGGGAAGTCTGGGCCTCCCTACTTAGGCTGCTACCCCCGCGACCCGACCCCGGATAAGCGGACGAAAATGGATGGATGGATGGATGAATATATGGAGCTAAGGAATTTGTATGAGCTCTGTACATAACCTGAAGAATTCCATAGTTAACCAGTTCATAAAACTTTAATAAATTTAGCTGTTGAAATAGTATGTTAGATGGGTGAGTGTAATACTTTCCTGAGATGATTCTTATTGCTCTTTTCTGTAAAATATAAATAGAATTTGTAGATGTTTTACATTCCTTTCCCCAAATTTCAACACAATATGTCAAATATGGAAGAACTATGGAAGAACATGTTGCATATCTTATAAAATCAGATTTGCTTCTGTGGGAAAAAATACAGGTAACAATTGAAGTTTTGGATTGTGACACCAATTAGCATCCATCCATCATTTTTACCAGCTTCTTCCTTTTCAGATCACAGATCACTGGTGGTGCTCATGTCCTGCAGTGACCATGCAAGAGGTGAGGGACACCCTGAACATATTGCAAGTCCATCACCGAGACACATGGAGACAAATGAGACAACCATTCACACTCTCACTCACACCTAGGGACGATTTTTAGAGTTACCAATCAGCCCAACATGCATGTTTTTGGTCAATGGGAGGAAACCAGAGTACCTGGAGAAAACCCACACATGCACGGAGAAAACATGCAAACTCCACCCAGAAAGATTTGTGGTCGAGATTTGATCCGACAATCTTCTCGCTGAGAGACAGCAGCTCTACCAACAGAGCCAGCACATACAGGGTCTCAAAGTCAAAATGAATGTTGGGTAATAACAAATAACTGAGATCTAAGACATCTTAGATCTCAGTTATTTAATGAGCATCCATCCATCCATCCATTATATTTTACCCGCTTCTTCCATTTAGGGTCACGGGGGTCGCCGGTGCCCATGTCCAGCAATCACAGTGCGAGGGGCAGGGTACACCCTGGATGGTTCACAAGTCCATCGCAGGGCCACATAGAGACAAACAAAACAAACAACCATTCACACTCTCACTCACACCTAGGGATGATTTTTAGAGTTACCAATCAGTCCAACATGCATGTTTTGGTCTGTGGGAGAAAACTGGAGTACCCGTAGGAAACCCACGCATGCACGGAGAAAACATACAAACTCCATCCAGAAAGATTTGTGGTCGAGATTTGATCTGACAATCTTCTCGCTGAGAGACAGCAGCCCTACCAATAGAGCCAGCCCATATAGGGTCTCACAGTCAAAATTAATGTTGGGTAATAACATAATAACAAACAAGTGATATCTAAGACATCTTAGATATCAGTCATTTAATGATCAGAATGAGCTAAACAGAAATGACAAGTGTTCATTGTTATATTAAAAAAAACACGACAAAACAAAAAATTTGGGAGCATATTGTCACCGTTTGATAAAATGAACTGAATCACAATACGTAGATAGAAATAGAGGTACTGTAATGTAAAAATTTACCTATCTTTTTATTGTTGTTGTTATTTTCCTTTTGATAGCATTCAAATTGTATACATATTCAGCGCACAACAGGCCTAAAGAAATTCCGTCTGTCTAGAGTTCACCCATCCGTCCATTTTCTTTATTAAAATAAGAAAACAAAAATAATGTTTATTTTACCTTTCTTTGGTTCTTATAGCTGTAAAACAAGAATACACATTGTTTTTAGACTTCACCAGATCCACACCTTCTCCAAAAGGTTACATTGAAAATGGCATGCCAATTTTTAATGTAACCATTGCTTCAAAAAGTAATAAGAATCTTGTTTTATTAAAATAATTAACCAAAAATCTATTTTGATCTATCAGAGCAAATAAAAAAATGTGGTCAAAAATACCATTGTTTTGACTGCTGGAGACAGGCACCAGCTCCCCCGTGACCTGAACATGAAAGTGGTTCAAGCAATTGGATGGATAGAGTGTACTATTTTACCAGTTTTGGAATACAATTAGAAGTGGAAAAGAACAAGATATGAGTCAGACCAAATAAAACTGATTTTCTTATTAGCAAAGCAACCCATTTTCACTTTATAAAGAGAGAAATGGTTTAGACTCTTAATCATCCAGAGCTCAATTTGATTCAGAGTGAAATAGAAACACTAACAGGAATCTCAGCATTCACTCGGAGCCCTAACTAGTAGAACCCTTTAAAGTCTATCCATCTGAGGAATGTCTTGCTGTTTTCCCAGAAGGAGGATTCAGGCTATGTAGCCTGTCATGATCTTCAAACAGAAACAAAGACTGAAGCAGTAGGGCTTATGGCACCCCATGATATCTTCTCTGAACAAAAAGCACCCATAAATCTCTATTCAGTTGGAAGCATGACTGTTAAATGGCATGTCACATGTGTACAAAACAATTAAGAAATCTTTTAGACCTACCAAACATTTGAGTTTGTCATTAAGATGCAGCTGATGTAGGATCACTAAAGAAATTGCATGTCCTTTACAATTCAAAGGGTAAAATAATTAAATCTCCCCAAAGCAAATTCAAGGTAGTGTTTGATTATGGCAAAGCTAAAGTGTCTGTCAAGTTGTTTAATCAATGACAAAATTATCTGAGGGATATGTTGACCTTTTGGTGCACTTTGTGTTAACATATGTTTTTTTTCCCCAAGCTACTCAGCTGAGAAGGCTGAGAAAGCAAAAGCAAAATGAGACTGATGAATTTAGAGAGAAATGAATGTTCCAAATTACAACCCTACCAAATTGTTTGCTCCCCAGAAAGCAATGATTCAGCACAAAAAGACTAAATCAACTTTTCATCCCACATGAAAAGCCTATTTTCCTCTTTTTTGCTTGAGCCTATTTGGCCTCCTAACATAAGAAGGAGGAAGAAGGACATCTGACTGGGCGCTGTTGCAGTCCATTGACTGTTTTCTTCAGAGGGAAAGGTCAGAGGATATAATGTGAGGCACCTACTGAAGGTAATCATTAATAAGCCTGCTGTCCTGGTAGAAACTACTGGCTTGGCCAGATGTGTTTAACTTAAAGGACGAGGCAGTGTGGCAGGAATTTTCTTATATCGTCATTTTAAAACCAGTATTCCAAAACCAAGTCACACCAATGCTTAAGTGTGGTTTATAATGCTGTTATATTTGCTAATGCATATTAGCTACATGCGTGAGCTGTATGAATGAGAGTATACAGAATGCCTCTGAGCTTTCACTCCATCCAGGAATGTGTAATTTTAAACTGGATGTTACCAAGGCAACCCTTTCCAAAAGAGTAGATGATTACCAAGGACATTAATGTCTCAAACCATGCTCTGTTGCAGATATTCCTTTTAAAGCTTACAGCTGCAATGGCTAAAATGTAAAAAAAAAAAACACTCCAATATATTAAAATTAACACTCAATAAAACTATTATAATTTGAATAATCTTTTCCCATTTGACAAGAAAATATAAATTTATTGAGTGGCATAAATACATTCATGATTGAGCTACAGGTTTTACACACCACTCTAACCTCTTTTCCCCATCGTTTTGTCTTTACCTATGCTTCAACTGCAGTTACATGCAAATAAGGCCCCTGTCCTGCAGAGGAGAAAAGGTGGGAAACCAAATTGGATCGAATGTAATTCAGTTCACCAAGCAGCGCATAAATCAATAATGCTGAGAAATGGCTTTCAAAGCAGTGCACACTTTGGGTAAGATCTTTTTTTTTTTTTCATGTTTACAGCACAACCTGGGTCTGCATACTTACCGTATGTATTTTAGGACAAGCTAATCAAAAATCACAGCATCCTATGCTTCTCCCCAATGTGATTGCCAATGACATTTGACTCAGAACTACAGAAAACATCTTGCCTGTTTGATTTTGTACTGGGTCGGTTTGAACAAGCTTACTCTTGAATTATATCTTCATCTTTGTGCACTGTGTGCTTTTTTTATGTAGCTTATGTTACAATTTAATGTTAAGGAACATAGCATAACTTGAAAACAACACCGTTTTTTTGTTCCAGTAAATACAACATTGATAAACTATGCACATAAGAGGAAACTACCATTTTCAGTTTTAATCAAATGTAAAAATTCATCCTTCAGAAACATGCACATGAATTCTGGCTGTACTGCTCTTTCATGGTGAATTGTGAAAATTGTTCCTGCATGTGTGGGTTTAACTGAGTACAATGTACTTTTACTCACAGTAAAAAAAATAAATAA
>JBBPBX010038145.1:7578-30551 GCA_038048925.1 Garcialebias charrua
GTTACTTTATTTATACCCAAGGGTAAATTTGGTTTTGTTGCGAATTCAAAAGGTTGAAGGAAGCTCTGAAACGAATGTGCAAATTTTATGTAGGTTTATTGTACATACTGTATAAGAATAAACCTTACAGCAAACAACAGACCTGACTCCAGCACAGTCCAACACACACATCTTCAAAGGCAGGGCCACGGTTATAAAACCCTGGATGTCGTCACCGCCTCCTGGATCCTGGAACCGCCTTGGACTGCTTCGGGACTGCCCTGGAACCACCTACACTACCACGTGACCCTCCTTTCTGTCAACAAACTATCAGCTCTGTATGTCAATCATCCAGTGTTATGTCTGTGTATGTGCAGGCGTGTAACTGTTCCCTAGTGAAAACAAAGCCCGAGAGAAAAACGTTCTGCCTTGTGTCACATTTCACATTATAAGGCAGAATTAAGTGAATACAAATAATGGAACATAATGGGTGTAATGTAATACTGATAGAAATATATTTCAATTCCCCTTTTGACATGACAAACATCATGTCAACAAAATCCTATATGTTCTATGTGAGAATGCAATTAAAAACTTGATACACATTGGAAATCTCTAACATTCCCACCCACAGCAATATTACATCTAAGTTACCCACCCAGAATATAAAACCCTCATATAAAATAAGCAATAATATAAATGGTAATAAAAACTAAACAGAATAAGACCAGAACAAACAAACAAAAAATAAAACAGACAAAAACAAACAAGACAAAAATAGATGCAAAGACGAACAAATAAAAATAAAAACAAGAAAGAACCGAGCGGACTGTCCCTCCTATCAACATACACGCCTCTACAGGGTATATGCAGGAATAATGAAGTTAAATTCAATACCTTTAAAAAAGGCGTTCAATAAAAAAAACAACTGGACTTTAATCAGACCTTATAAATTCAATACTTTCTCAAAAACCCTTAAATTACCCAAAATTGAATTATCAACTCTTAACAAACTTCAAAACATTGCATATACTCTGCTCCATTTCTGGTATGTGTTAACCTTAGCAAAGAATATGAACTGTTGTCAGGCCTCTTCATCTTCTTCATCATAGACACCTGTGAGGAGAAAAGCCCTACACTACTCTGTTAACTAATCCAATATCTGAGAAAAGCTCAACTGCTCTTATTCAGAGATGTCTGTGATAAGGGCTAAGACCACATTCAGAAAATTAACACTTAATCTATGATTAATCTGATCAGAACAGAAAACACAAAAATCCTTCCATAACCTGTCAAACTCAATTATCTTATTCACATCCATTTCCTATATATATATATATTATTCTCTGTACCAGAATGTTCTACCACAAACATTTCCTATCAGTAAAATTCACCGCTAGGCTACTCTGATACTTCTTAACAAGGTGCAGCTAAAATGTATCCTCTAAAACATTTCTAATTATCGTTCAAATCTAAGAATCAAAATTGATAAAACTAAATTATATCTATAGAAAAGTAGTGAAAACCCTGTACACCTTTCTCAAAAATCTATCAACACACAACTATTGTACTGCACATTCACCAGGCACAAACATATATAGTCACATTAATCTGTCTGTAACATTCACATTCTGTCTGACTCATTCATCTCAACAACCTTCAATCCTTTCTGGACCTCCTGGATCAAACTCACAGTCATACTTCACAGGCATAAGAATAACCATATGTATCCTTTCAACATATGGTGTAAACAACAATTGAGAGGTTTCAACAAATAATGAGAAAATCTTGGCATATATTAGTGATTAGTTGGTTAGTTTGTTAGTTAATGTGATTAGTTCTGCTCTGCTGCATGTTCCACCTGTTAACCTGTAAGATAAATAAAAAAAATGGTGCAGGGAAATAGATTTTCCCTTCATTGGTTACACTGCAACATTAAGCATTCATTCAACATTAATTAATCTGCTGAAAAGGGGAGGAATGTAAACCCAGTTATGGTAAGGTTTCTCTGCTTGTCCATCACAGCTGTGGAAACATGTGATTGTAAAGTGCATTTCCCCTTTTCAAATATAAATTATTCACAATTTTATCTTACACGTTCTGTCACAGGGCTGACAGATCATCAGCAGTCCAGATTTGACCTGTAAATGAAAAATAAGAAAAAGTCAGCACTAAATCTATATAAATTACCCCAAACATTCAGAATCTTGTTGAGCAACTACTATCCAACAACCTGTTTTTAGGCACTTATTAAAATGATCTTTTATAACTTTATCAAATGTATAACTGTTTCCAGCTCTCATCACTGTATGAAGAGTTAAAACGTTGATCTAATTAGTTATTTGAAATGGTGTGTTTAACTATACAGTATGTTTGTTATTCGTCATCCCCTTTTTGAAACAGGAGGTAAACAAAAAACATCCTGTTACAAAGAAAATAATGGAAGCTCATAACACAAACGTCATCTGTACTGCAGGTGGAAATACTACAAGAAAGAAAAAATAAAAACTCAAAACATCCGAACCCAACAACCTAGCATCAGACGTAATACTTCAACCATAAGATACATCACCCCATTTGACACATGTTACACCACCACTACATCCTATGTCAACACCTCCTTCAACACAACCTCTACTCCATCTCCTCCGCTATCCACACCAAAGTAAGAGAGCTTTAATCCTGCTCCAACACCGTGAGCCTTGCTGCCCTTCCACTCGGTCTCCAGGACAAAGAAAACATTTACCTTCCTTCTCTGCATCATGCCAGCAAACTCTCTACCTATGCCTGTCAAAAGGTGAGGAAAAAGAAAAGAAAAAGACAAACACACATCCAAAAAGGAACGCAACAGGTGCCCATACCGAACATGATGGAGAAAATAGAACCAAACTGTACTGCTCTAACGCGAGTACATGAAGGATAAAACAAAAATGTGTATGGTAATCCAACAATCCATGAGAAGTGTGGCTGTGCAGGTCACGTGTCAGTGAGATCAGTTCTGTGTGTCACAATGAAAAGCGTGTACATGTGTGTGTGTGAGATTTTACCATAGCAAAGATAGTATTGATCATTAAACTGAAGTTATGAATCACCACCTGAAGATCACATGGTCAGCTGACACATCAGCCAGGCTGCAAAGTTTGGTAGTGACGTTTCCAGCTTGACTTTCACTTGTCATGAGTTCTCCAGCCCCCATAGGAGATGTCAAGAGTTCAGCAGTGGGTGCAGACCACAGTTCATAGACTTGAGTTGAAACTGGTGCAAAACGTAAAACTCCATGTAACAGTTCAGGCACGAGTCATGACAGCTTGCGGCTTTAGCTGAACATGATGCATGTCGGCAGTTCAGTGCATTTTCAGTTCAGTGCAGGTGGTGTCAGCGTGCAGCTCAGCCGAACACAACGCAATTCGACAGTTCAGTGCAGTCCAGTGCAGGTGCCAACAGGAGTTGTTAGCAAAACCTAGCTTCAATGACAGCACAAAATGTGATCTGTCCAAGAATGGTGTTCAACACTAGAGAGTCATGATGCAACCACTCCATGCTATGGTTGAGGAAACCTAGGTGTATGCAAACGAGTGTACTGAGCAATGCCAATGTTGTAGGGTGAGGAATAAAATTGTAAATTGAGAACTGCATATCTGTGTATAAGTGAAATCCACCACCAAACAGAAAGAATTAACTGCTAACCAAACGTCATCATGGAACACCTGCAACATTCACTGATTAGATGTCAAGCTGAAATCCTCAGAAAACACCTAAATAAAGTCACCCCCTGCAGTATGTCAGCTGTGTGAAGACTCCCTTCCAGACTCTGTCGAGCAGGTCAGAAGGCCAAACACGTCCTACAGAACAAACAAGCGTCAGTCCACTCAAGAGGAAAGAAATACACATATATAAAAAACAAATAAAATAAATAATAAACCACTAAAGTCCTCCAAACCACTATTACACAGGCCTTGTTCATATGTCATTAAACATGACCTGCACCCCACCAGGCTGAAGTGATGAGAACTGGAAACATAACAATTAATGGCGTGAGATTAACCCTGCATGTACTCCTTTAGGCAACATGTTCATGGGAACCTCACCTATAAAAATCAGAAATGTGCCTTTAACACTGAGAGTGAAAAGCACATATCTGCAAAAAATACAGTACTGCATAGGTCAGCGTGTTTAAAACAAAAGTCACAGCAACAAAAAATAAAAATCTGACAAACTAACTAAGTCTTTTACTCTGGAGTGTCCTCCATAGCAGCACTAAAGTAACTTTTACAGTCCCAGCCTGAGCTGATTAAGTTGTAAAACTCCCCGTTATCAGCCGGAACCCCGTGAGCCGGACCTCCCTAGCAGGTCCAGAACCAGAACCAAGTGACAACTCACTCAGATTTATGGATGAAAGAGGCCTCTGTGCCGTGCAGGTTCACAGGCACGTAGGGGAGGGGGTGAGGGAGGAGGGGAGGAGATGTCTCCTTGCCTTCGTGTCAGGCACCAACAGGAGAGTGTTATCTTGTTAGAAGCCATAAATCTGAGGTCCAGCCAGCAGCTTGCATCTGCGAAACTGCTTCGGGCACATCCCCAGACCAGGTTCCTGTCTCCCTGGCTTTTACACTCACAAATGCAATAAATGAGAATAAAAATGAAAATAAAAATCTGTCCCTGTTGCCTTGTTTGCGTGTATACAGCACCTTCCGGAGTACAGGTCGCAAGCCTCGAATAAAGAGAGAAAAGAAAGCAAAAAAATAATAAAAAGATAAGAAAGTTATCTTAAAAATGGGTGCGACCTATACAGTGGAAAATACGGTAATCGACTTTAACGGGGAAGGGGAGGAAAAATGTGACTCTGACAGCGAACACAGTCCCGGCTGTGACCTAATCACACGCACGGCAACCTGTGACCCCGGAGCGGCAACCCACTCTTACGGCAAAACCGTGCGTCGGATGAAAGCCCTGTGACTCGACGGCGACAGATGCCCGGAGTTCACGATGAAGCCTCGACCCCACAGTTTCCCGGAGTCCAAAGGAAAAGTGTCTCCCAGCCGACAGGCCGGAGCTCATAGAAGGGGGATGTGGGGGAAGGGCAAACTTAAGGCACTCGTAAATTATCCCTACGCGTGTGTGGGACTTATGTGCTCTTCACCTTACTTACATGTACAAAAACCGCAAAAAATGCACATTCAAATGAAATACCAACAGTAGTTCACGTTTTTTTTTTTTACTTTTAGCTGCTAACATTATAAACCACTGGCCCACCTGGAGACAAACAGCCCTCAGTCAACAAATAATTTAGTGTGTCCAAACGCAGACGTTTTGTGTAAGAGGAGTCCTGCTCACCTCTGTGAATCACCGGTTGTTGACTGCGCGCGTGCTCGTCTCTGTCGGCGGTGGGGGGGGGGAACCCTCCAAATCATCTCTCGTTTCAGACGAAACTGCAAACCTCTCAGCGTCGGTGGTCACCAAATTGTTGCGAATTCAAAAGGTTGAAGGAAGCTCTGAAACGAATGTGCAAATTTTATGTAGGTTTATTGTACATATAAGAATAAACCTTACAGCAACCAACAGACCTGACTCCAGCACAGTCCAACACACACATCTTCAAAGGCAGGGCCACGGTTATAAAACCCTGGATGTCGTCACCGCCTCCTGGATCCTGGAACCGCCTTGGACTGCTTCGGGACTGCCCTGGAACCACCTACACTACCACGTGACCCTCCTTTCTGTCAACAAACTATCAGCTCTGTATGTCAATCATCCAGTGTTATGTCTGTGTATGTGCAGGCGTGTAACTGTTCCCTAGTGAAAACAAAGCCCGAAAGAAAAACGTTCTGCCTTGTGTCACATTTCACATTATAAGGCAGAATTAAGTGAATACAAATAATGGAACATAATGGGTGTAATGTAATACTGATAGAAATATATTTCAGTTTGCAGTGGTACAAAGCATACATCCATCCATGCGCACACACAAATAAAAACAGAGTAAAAACATTTAGTAAAAACACTTCAAAGAAACCATAAACAGATAATGTTGCACATAACGGTGTTAAAGCTCCCCAAATCATTTTTAAAATGAAAAATAAAAAAACATTTAACCACTAAAAGCTTCAATTTCAGTTTGTTCATTTCAGTAACAGCAGTGGGAGCAAAGCTATTTTTAAAACGTGTTGTCCTACATTTAGGGACTAAAAACCTCCGACCAGAGGGAAGAAGCTGAAACTCTCTGTACAGGGGATGAAGGACATTGTAGGAGGCGGTGAAGAGACGACACAGGAGACGGGATGCAGTTCTTCACTTTAATCAACTCCTACTACAAACTGGCGGGAAAACCACCCAACACCGCCTTATATACCAACACAACATCCGGTCCTCTGGACCTTTCACAATAAAAGCATCCTGTAACACATTCGGTCCACTGGGTGTGAGTAGAGCCCCCTAGTGGTCCACCACACACGCCCCCCCAGAACACCCAGTAAGGTCCATCACTAGTCCCGCATTTTAGGTTTGATTAAACGACCAGAACGGCTGAACCTGGGCCCTGCAGAACCAGTCTGATGAAGCGGAGGGCTCCGAGGAGGGCCTGCAGAAGATTCGGGCTCCAATGGACGTTGAGAGTCTCTGGCAGGGGGACAGCAGTCCGTTAACAATGTGGATGGAGGTCTGCCCCTGCGAGGAGCCTGGGCCGTAACAACCTGATCATCTGACACAACATGAGCTGGTTTAAGCCTATCGATACAGACAGTCTCAGTACGACCCCCTAAATCTAAAAGGAAATGTTTTGGACCTGGTTGAAGAACCCGAAACGGTCCATCATACAAAGGCTGTAGTGGTAGAAACAAAAGGCGGCCCCTGACCGCCTGCGGGCGACCCCTGCTACGACCACTGGCTCGTCCGGCGCTGAGGGCGATGCTTGAAGCTCGGGCGCCGCTGGAGATCCGGGGACCGCCGCTTGGACCGCGAACGTCCTCGCAGCCAGCAGGATGCGGTCGGCTTCGCGGGCCAGCGAGCGGTAATCCTTCTGCTGCAGAAACGGGGAGTTGGCCAGGGCAGTGCGCACTGGAGCCGGGAGCCGGCGGAGGAAGAGGTGGAGAAAGAGAAACTCACAGTCAGCTGAACCCCTCAAAGACAACATTCCTTCCATGAGCTCAAGAGCTGTGCCATCGCCCAAATCGGAGAGGGAAAACAGTTTCTCGGCGCGCTCCGCGTCTGAGAGCGTGTAACGCTGCAGAAGGAGCTCCTTGAGGGCGTCGTATTTTCCTTGTGCAGGAGGGTCTTCGAGCAGGCTCATTACCCGCTGGGTGGACAATGGGTCCAGTGAAGCGACCACATGGTGGTATTTGGTGTCGTCTGCAGAGATCCCGCGAAGAGCGAACTGTGATTCGACGTGGGCGAACCACGACCGAGGGGCGTGCAGCCAGAAGTCCGGGATTTTAACGGCCACCGCAAAAGCGAGCGGGGCCGCCGGTGGAGGTTCCACAACCGCGGACAGCTGAGGAGAGCTGGCTTGACCTTCAGATGTCGTCATTTCAATTCACAAGGGTCACCAGTGTAGGAGGTGGTGAAGAGACGACACAGGAGACGGGATGCAGTTCTTCACTTTAATCAACTCCTACTAAACTGGCGGGAAAACCACCCAACACCGCCTTATATACCAACACAACATCCGGTCCTCTGGACCTTTCACAATAAAAGCATCCTGTAACACATTCGGTCCACTGGGTGTGAGTAGAGCCCCCTAGTGGTCCACCACAACATCTTTTAAAACGGAAGAAGCTATCCTCTGTACCTGACTAACGTCTATACATATTGGTAATGTTCTTTAACATTTACTCCAGTGCGCCCTTACATTATTTCAACAGTTATATCTCAGTAATCATCATCCAATCTGAACCAGATTTGTGGTGCATCATTAGTGAGCAATTGTAGACACATTGGTATATCACTTTAGCCCCACCCTCTCAGAGAAGAAACTGATGATTATTGGGTGACTCTTCCAGCTTCACCCTGTGTAAGATACAAGACTGAAATTGTATTCACAAACTGGCGATTACCACACATGACCTGTTGAAAAACATAAAGGAAGTGCTCATCAAACATTCACCACAAAACAGGAAGTTACAATAACTCCTGTCTAGAAGGTTGGATTTGGCCAAACTTTTAAGACTTGCAGCTGGACTCGTACTGATATGGGCGGGAGGTGTTTTCGAAGATTCGGCACATGCACACCCTGGTGGACGCATGCAAGAATGGAATGGGAGCATTCACGATTGTGACTGGGAAGTGTTGCTGGAACTCCGGAGGTTGCAAGTGATGTCGAAGATTTGGCAAATGCGCACCCTGGTGAACAGGTATGGGATAGGCACGCAAGCATTCACAATGGCGACTGGGTTGACTGGCTGGAGCTTCTGTGGTCACCGTAAGGCTGAAGCGGCACTTTGCTGCAAGGGCTTCAATGCTGCTTGCAGCTTGAATTAGATCTTTGTTTTCTAACAAATGTGTCAAACTAGTACAGCTATTAATTGAGCATGCATCAGGGTAGTACAGCTATTGTACATATCCACCTCTTTCGCCAAAAGCTCATGTAGGCCGCCATGACAGTCCGGTGCCGCCCCCTCCCGGTGGTAAACTTCCGCCGGAACCCGGAAGTCCTGTAGTGTGTGGTTTGCTGTGAAAAACAAGCCGGGACACCAGTTTATTTTCTCTCGTTTTTTTTAATTTTTGGGGTTGTTTCTTGCTGGGTTAGAGGGTGTTACAGCCAGGTATACGTTTGAGCAACGCGCTGTTGTAAACGTGAAGGATCTACGTCCATCGGAGGAGCTGTCAGCTGCTCCTTCCTCTGTCTGACTCAGCCTCGGACCTGCTCTCGAAGACGTCGCGCTCCGATCAACTTTAGTTCGGTAAACAAAATATTCTATATAAATCATTTTGTGAAACCATGTCAGAACAATATCGGAGTATAACCGTCTGTTTAGTAGCTGTTTTTTTTTCTTCTTCATGATTTAGCGTCTGTACTGCTGTGATAATGCTGTGGTTAGCTTAGCATGTAGCTACTTTAAAGGCTAACTTCCAGACGGTAACACTCACAACAAAGTGCTGGTTCTTGAGCCTGGACTTTTTTTGGGGGCTGTGTTATTTTAGTTAAACTGTTATTTAGCTGGTTATATATGATTGAGACAGTTTCATTCATTCAACCTTTATTTATACAGGCTAGCCTCGTTGAGTCACGGGGACTCATTTACAAGAGGGACCTGTCTCACTCACACCAAACAACCATCCACTCTCACACTCACACCTAGGGTCAATTTAGAGTCACCAATCAGCCTAACATGCATGTTTTTTGGTCTGTGGGAGGAAACCGGAGTACCCGGAGGAAACCCACGCATGCACGGGGAGAACATGCAAACTCCACCCAGAAAGGCCCCGGACCGGGATTTGAACCGGCAACCTTCTCGCTGAGAGTTTACACATCTTTTTTCAAAGACAGACCGTGTCAACAATGACTAGGCCTCAAAACCTGACCCGTCATTAAACCAGAGTTATTAAAGCACATTTAAAATAATGATGTAAATTAAAGAGGAGAAAAGTGCACATGAAGCTACATTTGTACTAAAATGTGAGTAAATAAAGAATTTACTTAACAAATCTGTCATTAAATAATATAACTGTGTGTTGCACACGTGTTTATACAGTATTATTTATATTTATTTATATTATTTAATGACAGATCTGTTAAGTAAATGCTTTATTTACTCATTTTAATACTAATACTGTACTGTACACACTGTCTATGACAAGACAAGTTTTCTTTTTCTACTTTACAGAAGACTGAAGCCACGAGATCCATCCAGAGATAAGATCCTACATTAAGTAAATGCTTTATTTACTCATTTTAGTACTAATACTGTACTGTACACACTGTCTATGACAAGACAAGTTTTCTTTTTCTACTTTACAGAAGACTGAAGCCACGAGATCCATCCAGAGATAAGATCCTACATTAAGTAAATGCTTTATTTACTCATTTTAGTACTAATACTGTACTGTACACACTGTCTATGACAAGACAAGTTTTCTTTTTCTACTTTACAGAAGACTGAAGCCACGAGATCCATCCAGGGATAAGATCCTACATTAAGTAAATGCTTTATTTACTCATTTTAGTACTAATACTGTACTGTACACACTGTCTATGACAAGACAAGTTTTCTTTTTCTACTTTACAGAAGACTGAAGCCACGAGATCCATCCAGAGATAAGATCCTACATTAAGTAAATGCTTTATTTACTCATTTTAGTACTAATACTGTACTGTACACACTGTCTATCACAAGACAAGTTTTCTTTTTCTACTTTACAGAAGACTGAAGCCACGAGATCCATCCAGAGATAAGATCCTACATTAAGTAAATGCTTTATTTACTCATTTTAGTACTAATACTGTACTGTACACACTGTCTATGACAAGACAAGTTTTCTTTTTCTACTTTACAGAAGACTGAAGCCACGAGATCCATCCAGAGATAAGATCCTACATTAAGTAAATGCTTTATTTACTCATTTTAGTACTAATACTGTACTGTACACACTGTCTATGACAAGACAAGTTTTCTTTTTCTACTTTACAGAAGACTGAAGCCACGAGATCCATCCAGAGATAAGATCCTACATTAAGTAAATGCTTTATTTACTCATTTTAGTACTAATACTGTACTGTACACACTGTCTATGACAAGACAAGTTTTCTTTTTCTACTTTACAGAACATTGAAGCCACGAGATCCATCCAGAGATAAGTTTGTACACCTGGGTCCAGTCTCAGATCGTACACCTGGGTCCAGTCTCAGATCGTACACCTGGGTCCAGTCTCAGATCTACACCTTGGATTCCTGTGGAGTTGGCTGAAATCGGACAGTTCCACATGAAGAGAAATCTGTTCAGTTTGCTGGTCTCCATCATTGCTTGTTGAATTGGTTTTGATCTTTATTCTGTGCCAATTCATTTTCATTAAGACAACACCACCCACAGTTGTCATATTGTACACTATTCAGTTTCAACTGTTTTAAATGTATAATTATAGCTTTTATTCTGAACTTTGTCAGTCTCCTGGGTGATCAAAACTTATAAGCAAAATGAATGTTTTTTTGCTTTGCACATGTGAATAAAAACACTGGCCTAAGAACAATCAGGACCTTTAGTTTTTATTTATGTGTATTACAATGAGTAGTATGGGTGACATCACAATGAAACTACTTCACATTATTAGACATTGAACAGTGTATTTTAATTATTGAAATAACAACAAAAATAACAAATGTAAATGAACAGCAGATTTATTTATAGAAGATTTTAACTCGTTTGTTGCTGTGTGTACGACTGCACAAAACTTCTGGACGAAGTCGAGTTTCCATCCATGTCCTGGGAGTCTGCTGGTGATTGAAGATTCTACGACCTGAGAGAGGACCTTAACACAGAAATTTTTAGATATGGAGAAAATAATTACTATGTTTCTCTTTTGTATATAATACATCATGAATATTTTTGTTGAAAAGCTTATGTAATAGTGTATGTATGAGATCAACTGAAAAATTACTTTTTTTTGTTTTATTCAACCACAATGTAACAGGTTCTTCTTTAAATGGCAACACGTGGTTTTCTCAAAACAATGTACATATTTCATATTATCTTGTCTTTGAATATTGCAGAAAATATATAACTACTTTATCATCAACTTGTTAATTAAACAGCATGTGTTTCAACTTTGTACATTTCAATTGTGACATTTTCAACAAATTTTATATTAAATGTATGCTTCCATTCACAGCACAGACTTGAACTCTGACTATTAATGTCTGGCTGTGATCTAAATATTCTGATATAAGTGATGTACCTTCCACAGTGTCCAGTCAGCCTGTCCGTGAGCAGTGAGATAAGACGTTATCTGTGCTTCAGCTGTCACTGCTCAGTGACAGCTGAAGCACAGATAACGTCTTATCTTCGCAGTTAACGTCTTATCTTCGCAGCTTCTTAAAACATCCTTGGAATTATCCACCTCTTATGTGCTTCCATTTACGTGAGGTAAAGGAAACTTTTGTGTAAATAAATAAATAAATCGCTAGCAAGTATGTTTCCCCACAAACGTAAACAAGAGCGCGGGACCGCGGGCGGAAGTACACTCCCGGCTTCCGCTATGAATTATGGGTAGTGGCGCGAAAACGAAAATAAGGTGGATAGAACTCCTTGGAAGCATCACTCCCAAGGTTAGCTGAAGCAAAATGAGAAACTTGTACATCACCCACATTTTCATGAACACACACAACAAAGTTTTTTTCATTATTATAAAGTTTATTCTTTTTTTAAACAAAACAATTCTATTTAGTAAGGAATACAATCACAAATAAAATGAAAGGCAGCAGAAAGAAGAAAAAAAATCGTATATCTGCCCCTTTAAATATATATATAATTCAAACAATAATAATCTTCAAATAACAAAAACAAAATAAGTAACTCCTTTGGAGCAACAATTAGTACAAATACACATTAAGCTATTTTATATATTTTTTAACAAACCAAGTTTGATCATTCGCTTAAACATACACATTGATCTGTCATTTTTATCATCACTTTCCAGATTATTCCATAATCTAATTCCTTGGATTGAAGTGGACCGTCCATTCAAACTAGTTCAAAATTTAGGTTTTACAAATATTTCTGTGTCATTAAGATTATAACAACTCTCTCTTTTAACAAAATTTTATTGAATATTTGAAGGTAATGTATCATTATGAACTCTATACATAACTGATAAAATACTACAATCTTGTCATGATCATCGGTCTCTGCTTGCCCCCGTCTGCTCAAGTCTCTGCCCTTTTATGGCCTTTTA
The DNA here is from genome assembly GCA_038048925.1 of Garcialebias charrua. NCBI lineage: Eukaryota > Metazoa > Chordata > Actinopteri > Cyprinodontiformes > Rivulidae > Garcialebias > Garcialebias charrua. Next base: position 20,434 of record JBBPBX010038145.1, read on the forward strand.
CATCCTCTTTTCCCTGCCTCACTCACAATCCCTCATGTTTCTTCCCCCTTCATGTCTCATTTCTGTTCAGTCATGATCTACTCAAACCCTGTCTCTCAGCCACTCCCACTTCACCTACAGCTAGACCAGCCTCATGTGCTGTACCTGCAGTCTGCTCCTGGCCAAATTATCAAACTGAAAGTTATGCACCATAACTCATGTTCCCTGAAGGAAGGAAACGAGCTGCAACATATGCTATGGGAATTGCGCCCCCGCGCGATTGCCTGAAGGAATACATTCACTCCTTTACGGCAGGGGCGTCAGCGTTGCGCCAGAGGCCCCGCCCTCTGGGTACTTAAGCCGCTGACGCCCACCCATCATTCTCCAAAATGCAATTCACCGAGCTTTCAGCATGGAAAAGGGCCAGATATGTTGCACCTCATTCCCTTCCTTCAGGGAACATAAGTTATGGTGCATAACTTTCAGTTCCCTTTCAGTCATGTCTCTCGGTGCAACATATGCTATGGGAACTTAATTCATTCACGCCCTTGAAATGCTCAGCAAAATGCATGCTAGTGTGAACATCTGCCCTTGACCAACAGGTATCTCAAGGCTACTTTCTACTGTGTGTTAGAAAGGACAGCCTGAGTGACATCACATGCAGTAACATCCAAACTGTAATGCTTTACAAAAGTGTTTATTGAGCTCCAGTTTGCCGTAGCACAAATGTCTGCAACTGGTACACCCTTGAAACAGCGACCACGAAGTAGCGAAGCCCTGAGTAGAGTGAGCGTGCACTCCAGAGGGCACCTGCTGACCCTTTCTACTGTACGCCCTTTTAATGGCCTCAGTCACCCAGTGTGAGAGGCGTTGCTTTGATAGGGCCTTTCCGGTAGCAGGTGCTGCAAAGCACACAAACCGTTGATTTGTTTTTCTCCATTCGGCTGTTCTCTGCATGTAAGTGCCTAAAGCTCTCACGGGGCAGAGAGCCTTCAGCTTTTCCTGTTCCTGAGTGAGGACAGGAGCAGGTGGAAAAGAGGAGAGATCAAAATCCAGACTTCTAGAGTTTAGAGTCAAGACCTTGGGGATATATGCGGGATTAGGCCTTAAAGTGACCTTTGACCCGTCAGGGGCGAATCTGGTACACATTGGATGCACAGACAAGGCATGGAGGTCAACCATGCGTTTCGCCGAGCAAAGGGCCAGGAGTAGAATGGTTTTATAAGATGATAAGTCTATCTTAATCTCGCTCAGTGGCTCGAATGGGGAATCACAGAGAGCCCCCAAGACCAGACTAAGATCCCAACCAGGGGTCAGGACCCTGCTGGGGGGCCTCATTCTTAGCACGCCATTCATAAATCTTATTATGATTGAATGTGCGCCAGGCGTCCTGTTTCCTTAGCCTTTGTGACAGGCTGAAATCGCTGATAGGAACACCTTAATTGTTGAGAAAGAACAACCTTTTTCCAGTAAGTCCCGAAAAAAAGTCAGGAGCTAAGCCAGGTCACATGAATAAGAAATAATATTTCTTTCTGTGTACCAGGCTTCAAAGATACATCATTTCTGTGCGTAAAGAGACTGTGTTGACACAGCTCGGGCATTTTGAATGGTTTTTACCACATTTTCTGGCAGGCCTGACACCACCAGCTTGTTCCTTTCTGCCACCAAGCTGAAGTTTTCCACAGCTCCCAGCCTACGTGGCGAGGCTGCCCCTTCTGGTGACATGATATGTCCCTGAAGAGGAACAGTTGGTAGAACCAGTTCTCCAAGGGCCCTGGATTCTGTGATCCCCTGAGGATCAACCATGTTAGGGAGAGGGTCCTTTTGCAGATGTGCTACCATGCTATCCTGATCAAGAGTGTTTGAGGGTAGAGGCAATCTGTTGTCATTTTTAGACAAAAGTGGAACAGAACGTTTATTTTTCTTCTTCTTGTTGGGGGTCATGGGACTGAGGAGCTGCGAGTTTTGTAAGCGAGCAGATCTCCTGAGCCCAACCCGTTTCCTGGTTGGGTCTGGTTTACTGGTCTCCGGCCTTAACAGAGCTTTGGAGCCAGACAAACCGCCTGGGGTCTGTGTTCCGCCCGGTGGAGGGATATCGTTTAAGAGCAGAGCTGAGCCAGCACCGTGAGTATGATCACATGCTGCAGGATCACTGCTTGAACATTGCATGTTGCCCATCAATGATAAGGGGACAGCTGTAACGTGAGAATGTAGAGATGGTCCTTTGTGCTTGGCAGACTTTAAATTGGTTGGTGACAGAGAGCTCAGTTCTCTTCGATTAAAAGGAAGAGGAATCTGATTCAGACCTGGTTTGTTTACACACACAGCAGTTTGATCACAGTCACCTTTGTGAACGTGTGAAGCTGGTGGTAGCCTGCAGGCTTCTGCCGTGGCCCCCCGACCCTTACTAGGAGTTGTTGGATGGGTGACCAAGAAGGTAGATCATCAGATTCTGTCGGCGCGCATCCCTGTGGCGCGGACGTGTCACGTGTTTGCTATGTTTGTGTATTGTCTGCCCCGTGGTTCACACCGGAGCGGGGGCTGGAGCATGTGACCCCCCTCACCTGTCTCTGCGAGGAGTGTGGGGGCTGCTTGCAGGTGCCCCTGTGCCTGTCCACTACAGACAGAACAAAGGCACCCTGCTGGGGCTTATTGATTAGGCTAACACCCCGTGAGCCATGAGGGAGGGGTGGGGGAGAAGGCCCCCTCCCTTTATATCGGCTGGCAGGCCAGAGGGACCCGTTCTGCTGAAGTTATTGTGTTTGCTGATTATTATTATTTTTTTTGTTGGAGTCAATAAAACAGAGAGGGACTTTTTTTTAGCTTTATTCGTGCTTACGTGTAACGACATATTTGAGTTTATGTCACTCACAGCAGGAAAAACATGATTTGTGCATGCAACAAAGTTACCAGCTTTTTGTACCGTGCTACAAATAAAGTCTGGACATGAAGAGATCATTCCCCGTACCACGTGGGCGGGTGATCGTGTAAAACCAAGACGTGGACCTGGTTTATCAGGCACACTTTTGTCTGGTGTCCCGGTTTGCCGAGGAGGCCCTGTGTCTGGCTGCCTGGCGGGGGACAAACTTGTTTTTACTCCACACATGTTCAGTTTGAGGTGGGCCCGGCGGTTGATTCTGCCAAAGCTCTTCCTCGTACGCCGGTCACTTTTGCAGTGGGGCACGTGTTGCTAAGCATTGTCGAGGTTGCGTATGTCTTCCACCCACCTGACACCCTGGAGGGGGGGTGAAGGTTCTCCTGGGAATGCCCACCCAAAGAGCTTCAGCCTGTTTGCGCCTCTGGTCCAACTTGGTCTGAATTCGATCCAGAGCTTTCCCAAACAATCCCGTCGGTTCTATCGAGTGGTGGAGAAAAGGCACCTTTTGTCCCTCAGGGAGGTCGGTTAAAGTCATCCACAGATGGCGTATCGCGATGACCACCTCAGCCATGCTTCTGCCTTGAACAACAGCAGCTGTTCCCATCATGCGGAGTACAAAGTCTTTTGCCCTACGGGCTTCATCCAGCAAGTCAGCGGCAGCTTGTTTGTCTGTCGTTACCTGGAGCTCCTGCAGCTTTTCAGCCAGGTAGGCCTGCATCAATGCGGACACGTTCATGGCGCGCGCCACGAGTCCCTGAGCTCTGTAGCATTTCTCGAGAAGAGAAGCTGAAGCTCGACAAGCTTTGCTAGAGAGAGTTGGTTGTGTCTCGAATGACTTGGGAGCCAGGTGAGACGCCAACGTGTCCTCAATTTGAGGCACGTTGGCTATTCCCACTTCATCCATCCCATCCACGTCGAGAAACTGCGAGAGTGGTAACAACATGGGAGCTCTTGGCTGATCCCAGGTGCGAGTCAGCTCTGTGAGGAAGTCCGGGAACATGGGCATCCTTTGCCTTGTGGCGGCTTGCTGCTTTGAGTAAAAATAGTTTCCTGCCAGTCTCGTGATCTGTTGACGAGGCGGAGGCTCTGGCCATGGGATCTGCAACGCGTCCGTTGCTCTGTGACATAAGTTGAACAGAGCAGGGATGGAAAAGTCAGTCTCCGGGAGCACGGGTACCGGGGTACGGGAGAGATCTTCTCCCTGTTCCTCGTACTCGACGTCTGCGTCCTCCGCGGAAAATTCGCCTGAGGCTGAAATCGAGATCTTGTCCTCGTTCATCATGCCCCGAGTGTCGAATTCGACTGTTAAGTCCACCATGGGAGCCAGCACATCAGGGCTGTCGCCCCATGGGACTCGTGTGCTGTCATCCAGAGCCATGTTCTCGAGCTCCGGAGTGGGAATGAGGGGCTCAGTGATGTCTGGATCCGCTGGCGCGGCAGTAGCACCCATGGCCTTGGCGACAAAGTCCACCCGGTGCCTCCTCACCGCCTCCAGCATCTGGCTGCAGTGTGGGCAAGAGTCGGGCACATCCAACGCCATTTTTGCGTGTAACATCCTCAAGCAGACGGGACAGGCCTCGTGGGTGTACGTCGCTGAGAGGGAGAAACCGTATCCGCTGGGGAAGGCGCGTGAGGTTGGACTCGCCGTCCTGTTGGTTTTCCTTGGAAGTCTTGTCTTTTGCTTTCCTTTTTCCGGCAGCATGTCCGAGATAAGGTGAGCGAGTCCTTCCAAAATCCTTTTCCTTTTATATTGAGACGTCTCCTCCGTCGCGTCGCATTCGCTGGCTAGCCCGCAAGGAGTTAGCAGGGGTAGCGGTTGTTCGCGCATTTAGCGCCGTCGAGCGAAGCAGTCTGCGGAGAGAGGAGAAGAAACTTTGGGGTTAGGTAAAATGTGCCGGACTAGCTTTTGCTAGTCCAACAGTACGCAGGAATAATTCTCCGTAAGCTCTGTGTACGGAGCAAGCTCACCTCTGGTTGAGCGATGAAGCAACAGAGAAGTCCCGCGAAGAGAGGTAGTTCAGGTTTAAGCGAGGTGAAGGGCAAAAAGAGAATAATGGATGGGCGTCAGCGGCTTAAGTACCCACAGGGTGGGGCCTCTGGCGCAACGCTGATGCCCCTGCCGTAAAAGGCGTGAATGTATTCCTTCAGGTAATCGCGCGGGGGCACAATTCCCATAGCATATGTTGCACCAAGGGACATGACTGAAAGGGAACCCTTCATGGTGTTGGATGTCCAGCCATCTCGTATCTGCTCTAGTTCACATCTGATACTCAAGCCTGGTTTTTGGATTCAACCTCATGCTAGTGATGAGCAAATTAAGCTTTTATGAAGCACTGAACCAGTTGGGCCAGATGTTTCAAAAATAGGTTAATTTGTTGAAGCTTCAGTTACAGTGACCTCTTGTGGCAATTTGCAATGCTGCTGTCAAATTTGGCATTTTGCTTTTGGTGGAACAGGCCGAAGAACTTCAGTGATTATAGTGTTAGCCTACTTGTGATCCACAGGTGCTGGAAGTTTGGATGCACACTTCACATTGCATGGCAGGAAGCGCTGAAACGTGACCTAACATAACATGGCCACTAGGACCTTTTTCCCCCTGCATAGACTGATTTCTACATGATCACACACACACACACACGCACGCACGCACGCACACACACACACACACACAAAAACCTTTTTAACATGTGTTTCAAAAAAGCTAATTAAAAACAAACAAACAAACAAACAACAACAGCTTGTTAAAGAGATGGCAAAGTGATTCTAGCAGATGTTCTGTTATAAACATGGTTCATTCCTGTCAGCTGTGATGTCAGTCATAGAACAGAGAGTTTAGAGAAAGAGGTAAAAGTCTTTGGCCAGACTAGGTTAATGACTAGCCAAACAAGTATTTGGCTAGTCATTAACCTAGTCTGGACTGCTAGTCCCAGCCTAACTTTTTAGATTGGCTTTGCTGTTTTATACTGGGCTAGGAGTTTGTAAACCTACTCACAGCCTGAACTGATTAACATTCTTGTTACAACAGAAACGATGGTGTTGAGGAAAAGTGACAAACTAGAAATACAAAGTCATGAAAAAGTGTAAAGACCAAAATGAGCTAAAGTTGTTTTATGAGCCCGAACATATGAAAATGATCAAAACGAGGCTTGGTTTGGCTAGCCTTTATTCTAGTCTGGAAGAAAACCTCTGCCGTTTTCTTCGCAGGACCTTGATCTGAAGATAAGATCCTCACTATTGATATCTATTTAAGAAAATAGTTTACAACAAAGACTGTTAAAAAAAACTTCTTGCTGTTCAACAAACAGTGAGTAAACTTATTATTTTACTTTACTTTGCTGTCTACTTGTTTTCAAAATCCCACTGGCAACAAGACAACTAAACACTTTTTACTTTAAATAACCAAGTTTACACATGGTTTTACAGTTTTAGGAATAAGAGGTTGAAAGCTGCAGAGACGCAGCTTGACTCATCGACGACTTCAGTCGACTTATCGACGGCTGCAGAGAAGCCGCCCGACTCATCGACGACTTAAGATGACTCATCGACGGTGTCCAACTCATCGATGGCGCTCGACACCTCGACGCCACCCAACTACTCGACAGCGCCCAAATTCTCATCAGTTGCAGACGACGTTTCATCACCCGACTCGGCGCCTGACAACGTTTCATCGCCTGACTCGGCGCCTGATGACGTTTCATCGCACAACTCGGTGCCTGACATCAGAGGTCATCAGAGACTCTACTTCCTCAGACGGCTGAGACGAGCTGGTCTGAGTAGCCCGGTCCTCACCTCCTTCTACAGGTGCGCAGTGGAGAGCATCCTGTGCTCCAGCATCAATGTGTGGCATGGAGGTTGCACAGTTGCGGAAAGAAAAGCTCTGCAGAGAGTGGTGAAGGCTGCACAGAGGTCTGTCGGAGTCAGTCTCCCCTCTATCACAGACATTTACACCTCCAGATGCAGGAAAAGAGCCACCTGCATCATGAAAGACCCCACTCACCCTGCACACACACTTTTTGCCCCACTCCCCTCAGGAAGGAGGTTGAGGAGCATTAAGTGTAGAACCACTAGACTGAGGAACAGCTTCTACCCTGAGGCTGTTAGACTCATGAATAAATAAATAATAAGAGTAAACACTGCAAAATATCACATCATGCTGATGCTGATCTGTTTTCTTGTTGCTGTGTTCATATGTGACCATTTGCTCATATATGCTGGTGAAGATTCTCAGTCGTCCAGGACATGATGAAATCAAAAAAGGCGTTCAATACAGGATCAACTGGACTTTATGGACTTTCCAATTTCATATGTTGGTGTGTGACTTGTAAGCCTGTATAAAACTTCTCGTTCTCACAGCTTCCATTCAGAATTGAAAAAGACTTCTGGACAGAAGTCGAAACGTTTTCTGCAACAAATAAAGTCCAGTTGATCCTGTATTGAACGCCTTTTTTGATTTGCTCATATAGACTCATGTTCGTGCGGCTGTCTGTTTGTAATGATTTTGTTTTTCTATTACATTAGTGCTTAGTGTATTTCTAGTTGATGTTTTTCTTAGTTAATCCTAGATGTTATTACTGTTTTTCTCTTACATTTAGTTGTTGAATGTAACTGGGACCCTGTGTACATAATCTCATTTCATCACATGTACTAGCTGCGGAGAGCGGACGGCAGTCCGTCAACATTAGAAATTTTTCTATTTCTGCCGGACGCCGGAGCTGTGCGGAGTCAACTTTTGAAGATTACGTCGCACCAACAGGAAAAGGAACGAGCACAACTTCCGTATTTACAAAATAAAATCACCACGGGCGGACTAATCCTAGCTCTATACGGATTTATTTGTACAAAAATGCTGTCAAACTATCATTTATGACTACGCCTACAAACGCAATACAAGAAATAAATAAATAAATAAAGTATTTTATTCTGAAATGTAATACATCACTTCCTGTTGCTCAAACCATGTCCTGTCGCTCATTTACGAGAGAAGATCAAGGCAGCAGTCTCTACTGTTGTTCTCCTTCTTCCACCGAATGAATTGTTTTGTTCTGACTTACTTATTTATCACTTGATTTATCGCGCGATCCCGCAAATCCCGCGCATGCGTCTCGGAGCGGCGCATGCAGGCGGACCTGAGCTGAGCGGAGGAAGTGGAAATTGGAGTTTGAGACGCTCAGCTGCGACCTGCGGAGCGGAGCGGGCCGCAAGTAGTGTAATTTTGGCGTTAGTCTGCCTCTCTTGTCTCCAGTCCTCAGTCCTAATCATTCACACCTGTTATCAGCCACCTACCCAGCTGCTCTCATTGCTCACTCTCCCTCTGCCTTATAAAAAGCCTTCTCTTTTATTCATTCCTCGTCCGGCCATTGTTCTGTGTTCACTCAGACATCTTGGTCCTCCTCCTGCTTTCTCTGATGTCCTGTTCCTTTTGTCAGAGTAAGTTTTGCTGCCCTGTCAGTATTTTTTTAAATAAATCATTGTAATGGATTATGTACTGGTCAGTTTTACTGACTGTACAATATTCCAAATGTAAGAATGAGCAGGTTTACACCTGACATAATCTTAGCATCAAATATTAACAAGTTCTCTCTTTTTCAGGATTTTAAACCAAAATTCTGACTTGACAAGATGTAATTGACAGGAAACATTATTATATTTGACCTACCAAAGGCAGAATCATTTAATAACAAATCATTAAATTACATCAACATTTACAAGTTAATTGGTTCTGATCAATTTTCTTATAACTTAACTGTCGACAGATTCAATTCAATCCTGCCGCGTGTCCACCTGGTGGGTGTTCCTTTGCCTGCGGGCGTGCTTGGGGCCCTCACTGTCTGGGGTTGGGCACTTGGGCGTGTGTCGGCTCGGCCTGGTGGCTGCCTGGTGGGGCTCGGGTCTCCTGGTCCTGTCGGGTCTGGGCCTGAGGGGTGGGCGTCCCCGGTGCCCGGGCCTCGGTGACCGGCCCTGGGGCTACGTTGGTGCAGCGGGCTCCGGCGGGGGCCTGTGAATTTGTCGCTGTTGACCCCGGGGGGTCATTGTGTGTAGTCACTGGTGGGGCTTCTCCTGTTCTCCCCTTTGGTCGGATCTGGGGAGTTGGTGAGTGGCTCGTCCTGTTCGGGTGGCCCTGGGGACTCTGGGCTCGGGGTCCTGCTTGGGGTCTTGGGCTCTGGTTGCCCCTTTGCCTGCCTCGGGCCTTGGGGGGGCGGATCTCTGATTCCTCACGATTACTATTGAATGTTCTATTGGAGGAAACTTTTTCACTTATGCATGCTCACAACCACACGCAAATGGATGCAGGGATGTATATGTAGATATATGCAGATATGTAGATGGGTATATGAATGAATATGAATGTATATGTATGTATACTGTATATATATTTGTAAGTATGGTATGTATATTTATGGAAATCTATTGCAAGGTCATAAATGTTATTAGTCTTTAAGCATGTGTTGCTGTGTTCTGTCATGTACTTTGCAGGATTGCAGACGGAAGTTGGATGTGTTTGCCTTGTGTTTTTTTGTGGATAATTGTTGTGTTTCTTTTGTTTTACTTTCTGTCGTTCCTTTTCTTTCTATCTATTATAAAAAAATTAAATAAATAAATAAAAAATTCATATCGGAGTGAGAGGATGGCTGTAAGGTGAGAAGGGAGGCCACCTATAAAGGGGGAAAAAATAATAATCATTAAATTACATCAACATTTACAAGTTAATTGGTTCTGATCAATTTTCTTAAAACTTAACTGTCGACAGATTCAATTTTGGAACAACAGAACAAGCAATAAGATGACATATTTACTTATTTCATGCATGCATGCACGTTTAACTTAAAGTTTAGTTACTGGCTTAGGAAAAATAAGTTTAAAGAGTGAGGGTTTAGAATGAGTAGGACTGAAAGTTTAAGAAGTGAAGGAAGGTTGAGTGGATGAATTAACCAGAACATGAAACATTCTTCGACCGATGTCCACTGGATCCAGGTTCAGCTTAGTAAAATGAACACAACTCTTTACCTGATGTAGATGATGGTCTGCGCTCTGGTCAGAGATGTGGAAGCAGCCTTAAGATGCAAAAAGGGTTCTCAGTCCAAGTTTACGTCCACAACTGGTCTTCTGTGTTTACTTTCAGCGACTCACTAAAATCCGCTTGACCGGACTGAAGTAATGGGCAATTCCTGGTTGTCTTTTCAGAATAAAACTTTCCTTGAGAGGAAAATTCATTCAAAGTTGAGCTTATAAGCTCGGGTGAGTCTAACAGCAACTTACTGTT
>JBBPBX010038146.1:19077-30551 GCA_038048925.1 Garcialebias charrua
CTTACAATACTATTCAAAATGTTCCACGTTCTTTTCATATCATCACTGCTCTCTCGCAACTTTAAATTGTAGTAATCTTTCTTAGCTTGTCTTAATAATGTTGTCAATTTGTTTTTATACACCTTGTATTTCATCTCTTTAAGTTTAGTTGGAAATCTGACAAAATCTCTATATAACTTATTTTTCTTCTTACAAGATTTTAACAGTCCCTTGGTCATCCAGGGTTTTGCATTGACATTTTTATTTTTGTGACACATTAATATTGGGCAATTTTTGTCATATAATGATTTATAAACTTGCAAAAATGTTTCATATGCCACATTCACATCATTCACATATACTCCACTCCAGTTTTCCTTTAACACAGGGGTGTCAAAGTCAAATACACAGAGGGCCAAAAAAACAAATTTGCTACAAGCCAAGGGCCGGACTGGTTCAATATTTATTATAAGGGGGTGATATAAGATTTTTCTCTTCTTTCTGCACTCTTTTCATTCATTGTTTTCTTTTTGATTAACTTGTTTTATTTCGTCTCTTTTAAATGAATGAATAAATTAATTAAATTAAAATCTGCTAAGTTCTTGGCATAAATCAACACAGACATGTTCCTGCTTTTAGTATTTTACATTATTTTATAATATAGTTATTTATAACAAATATATTATAAATAACCCTGATGCATGCTCAATATTACAGTATATTATACATTAAAGGTGCTATGTGTAACTTTCTGTAGAGCGCAGAACTTAGAAATATTTTCAACAGGCAAAGCATTCTGATCCCTCCCCCTCAGAGCCTTATATGGCTCTGCTCCACCTTGCTCTGCTGAAATTCAAATTCAAGCTCTGTTTTTTATTGGCTGATTCAAATTCAAGCTCTGTTTTTATTGGCTGGTTACAAACTCTGTTTTTATTGGCTGGTTAACGGCGGGTCACTCTGTGTTTTTAGTGTTTTTATAAATGCTGATAGAGAAGCAAGGGGACTATAGTTTTTTTCAGAGATTACTTTGTCTAACATCAGTCTGTCAGTAGATAGTGACAGAGTGAAGAAATGTGTTAAAAATGTATTGTTAGAAAAGTTACAGACTGCATTACAAAGTTACATACAGTAGTGCAGCTTTAATAATAATAAAAAACTCCACTAGATAATTACTAGAATAAATATTTCATAATAATGGTGTGGAGAGGATGGCTATAAGGGGAGAAGGGAGGCCATCACCCAAAAAAAAAATATATTTTTTTTTTCAAATCATCCAGGGGGCCATAAATAATGAGTCCGCGGGCCTGATATGGCCCGCGGGCCGCCACTTTGACATATGTGCTTTAACAGATCATTACAGAATTTCTTTATTGTTTCATCAGATCTGACTCTAACCTGCCTTATTTCATCAACTTTACTAGTTTTTTTAATTTTACTATCATGAACTATGAATATAGGTAAATGATCACTTATGTCACTTATGAGTACCCCACTGTAAATAGCCTTTCCAATTTCATTAGTAAAAATATTATCAATTAATGTTGCAGTAGTGCTAGTGATTCTGGTAGGTTGAGTAATCACTGGATATAAACTTCTACTGGACATTGCATCAACAAAATCTGTGGTCATTTTGTGCTCTCCTTGTTTTAATAGATCAATATTGAAATCTCCACATAGTAACCAGGTTTTCCTACCATTTAGTCCATCCAGGAGATTTTCACATCTTTCTCTAAAATATTCTATATTAGAGCCTGGTGTTCTATATATACAAGCTACAAAGTCAAAAAGTCAACTTTATTGTCAAAACTGCAATATGTACAGGACATACACAGGATTGAAATTGTGTTTCTCTCAGTCCCTCGGTGCAACAGTAACCATCTAAACACTAAACACTAAAACATTTAATAAACATAAGCATAAAATAGTAAAAGTGTAACACTGTCCTGAGTTTTTTCATAGTAGTATAAAAGTATGAAAATTTACACCAACACTGAAACACCAAACACCCAATGAACATAAGCATAAAATGAAATAATAAAAGTGTAATACTGTCCTGAGTTTTTTCATAGTAGTATAAAAAGTATAAAAAGTATATCTATAAAATAAACTGAAGGTTCTAGCATTGACATTTGCAAAGAGTGGCACAGCAGCATATGAGTTAATGTACACAGTATATGTATGAGGTAGTTGATGTTGGTATAGAGGCAAAGTGGCATATGCAGTAAGGCACATAAGGCACATTTGGCATCCTTAGATAAGGCTAGTCAGAGAATACTGTATATGTATCAGCAGTAGTGTAGATATAAAAGTAGTGTAAATGTAAACAGTAGTAATAAATGTAAAACAGTAGTAATAAATGTAAACCGTATTAAGTAAATGTAAACAGTAGTATGACTATAGGCAGTAATGTAATACAAACATTAGTGCAAATATGAGAAGTAGTGCAAACTGAATGAGCACATGACCGAGAGTTTAGTGAATAACCCGTTTGATGACACAGGGTCCAGTGTTAAAAACTTTGTGTTGAGTGGTAATGTGTGAGAAAGTTTTTTGTGTTAAGGCAGTTCAAATGGGAGGGGAGGCAGAGCAGGCAGAGTGTTTAGCATTCTGACTGCCTGATGAACAGAGCTGTCTCTCAGTCTGCTGGTTCGAGCCTGGAGACTCCTCAGTCTCCTCCCTGATGGCAGCAGTCTAAAGCGGCTGTGTAGTGGGTGTGTGGGATCACCTGCCATGCAGTGGGCTTTCCGAGTGAGGCGTTTGCTGTGTAAGTCCTGCAGTGAGGGCAAGGAGGTGCCGACGATCTTCTCAGCTGCTCTCACGATGCGCTGGAGGCTCTTGCGGCAGGATGCAGTACATGCACCAAACCACACAGTGATGCAGCTGGTCAGGACACTTTCTATGGCACCTCTGTAGAAGGTGCACATGATGGGGGTTGAAGCTCCAGCCCTTTTCAGCTTGCGGAGAAAGTAGAGGCGCTGGTGAGCCTTCTTGGCCAGTGCTGCAGTGTTCCTGCTCCAGGACAGGTCCTTTGAGACGTGCACTCCCAGGAACTTGGTGCTGTCCACTCTCTCCACTGCGGTGCTGTTGATGGTCAGAGGGGCATGTTGTGCATCCCTCTTCCTGAAGTCCACGACAATCTCCTTTGTCTTCTCCACGTTGAGAGTGAGATTGTTGTGTCCGCACCACAAGGCCAAGCGGCTCACCTCGTTCCTGTAGTCCGTCTCATCGTTGTTGCTGATGAGACCTACCACTGTTGTGTCGTCCGCAAACTTGATGAAGTGGTTGGAGCTGTACGATGGTGTGCAGTCGTGTGTTAGCAGGGTGAATAGAAGGGGGCTCAGCACACATCCTTGTGGGGCCCCTGTGTTCAATGTGATGGTGCTAGATGTGTTACTCCCGATCCGTACTGTCTGTGGTCTCCCGGTCAGGAAGTCTAGCAGCCAGTTACACATTGAGGTGTTCAGCCCCAGACTGTCCAGTTTATGGATGAGCTGTTGGGGGATGATGGTGTTGAATGCCGAGCTGAAGTCGATGAACAGCATTCTAACATAAGAGTCCTTCGTGTCCAGATGTGTGAGAGCTGTGTGGAGGGCAGAGGAGATGGCATCGTCGGTTGAGCGATTAGGTCGGTATGCAAATTGGAAGGGATCCAGGGAGGCAGGGAGGACAGATGTGATGCTTTTCATGACTAGCCGTTCAAAGCACTTCATCAGGATGGGGGTGATGCTACTGCTACTGGCATGCGGGCGTTGCCTTCTTTGGGACAGGGATGATGGTGGTGGCAATAATGTTCCTTGCTTTCTCCATCTCTATTTCAACAGTAACACATTCCATCACATCATCCAAGGCAAATGACATACATTCTAATTTTTCACATATCAAGGAACTATGAACATACAGTGCAACACCGCCACCTTTGTTCTTCACTCGATTTGTATAAAACAGATTGTACCCTTCCATTTCAAAATCTGTAGATTTGTCATTTAACCAAGTTTCAGATAATGCTATTACTTGATAGTGATTTCTAAATGTTTTCAGATATTCATTAATCTTGTCGAAATTAGCATGAAGACTTCTGCAGTTAAAATGAATAAGTGAAAAATTATCAAAGTCCACAGAAAGATTCAGTTGTTCTTCTGTATAATATTTACAATTGTTAGTTTTGTCTAATAAATTACTGTCTGGATCAATGTTGTTTTCATAATCTTGTATTTTGAATTCTGTAACACCATGTCTTGTCAAAATTGGTTTACTTGTTGCATGTTGTATTGCCTCCATTTGTCTCTTTCTTTTTCAAAAGGAACTGTATTCCTTTTTTCCAAAGGAACTTCATTCACTTATGTTTTTCAAGAAGGGCCTTAACTCCATCCTTGATTTCATGACCTGGGGTTCTCCTTCTTTGGGTCCAGGCCGTCTCCCATCCTGCGTACTTCAGTATTGACTCTAGATCCATTTCCTTCTCTGGAATGTCCATGTTGACTCCGAGCTCACGTAATCCAACTGCAGCAGCTTGAGGGTCATTGTACACTTTAACTTTCCCGTTCTCACAAAAAACTTTCAATCTAGCAGGAAATAAAATCCGTGACTTGATTTTTCGTTCATTAAGTACTTTGCGCACATTTGCACGTTCCTTAAACACCGAGCTTGTAAAGTCCTCATCAAAATAAATCCTTCGATCGTTGACTTGTACAGTCTTTGCTCTCCATGCAGCTTGCAGCACATTTTGTTTCATGGCATATGATTGAAATCGAACTAAAACAGTTATGGGCCGGTCCTTTGGTTCAGGCCTCGGCCCTATCCGATGTGCCCTCTCCACATGGAGTTCATCCGTCACTTCCAGTTTTTCATGGATCAGTTTGTTGACAAAGTCAATCATGTTAAGGGGCGGCCATGGCGTAGTGGTAATGGCAGTCGTCCCCGATCAGAAGGTTGGCGGTTCGAATCCCGGTTCCCCACACCATGTGTCGTTGTGTCCTTGGGCAAGACACTTAACCCCGAGTTGCTCCCGGTAGGACTGGAAAGCACATTGCATGGTAGTCTGCCACTACCGGTGTATGAATGTGTGTAGCATTCAATGTGTGTAGCGCTTTGAGATTTTCACTAATGAAAAGCGCGTTATAAATTGAATTCATTATTATTATTATTATTAGGGGGCCACAGTTACTGAAAGCCAGCAGCTCAGGGGACGGACATACAACAATTAAAGACATTCTGTAAATAAACCAAGTTTTACAAAGATCTGTTACCTTTGAGATTTATTTTATTGCATTTAATCATAAATTCAATAAACAGAACCCAAAACCCAAACCCAGAACCCCACAAAATAAAACAATATATATATATTTTTATGAAGTCATTGGTGGGCCAGATTGAAGTCACCCATGGGCCAGAAATGGCCCGTGGGCCGCCTGTTGAATAGCCCTGTACTACTGCGTTTAACAGAAGTCCATTAAATTTAAATGACTAGTCTGGTAACCACTCTTCATCACTGGCTGTGGTCACTCATTACAATAAAGATCTTGTTCGTATTAAAGCCACTTCTATGAAGATATATTGTAGCAAAATCAACGAGGCTTTATGAATGAATCAAGATCATTTTCAGCCAAAACACTTAAACCAGAGGTGCTCATAACGTCGATCGCGAGCTACCGGTCGATCGCGGAGGCATTACTGGTCGATCCCACAGCGTGACATTTAAAAAAAAAACAATTTTCCCGCAGCGTGACATTAAAAAATTGTCAGCCAATCAAACATCCTGTTACTTGATTGACATACAGGACAATGACAACTGAATCTTGAGTTTTTAGCCTATCAAACATCCCGTCACTTGAATGACATACATGGCAACCAATCAGATGAGAGCTTTAGGTCACCGCTCATGCAGCATCTAAAAACAATGGCGCAAAGGTGAAACGCAGCAAAACATACAAGCGAAAACAATCAGATTTCGGACTGTTCATGGAAAATACGACATTGAATTCCCACGAAAAGCCAGCTGAGAAAGAGAAAGGTGGAGGAACTAAAATCCCAGTTCAGACAGCAGCAACTTCAAAAGCGAAACGCCGCCACCGAAGCATCGTTCCGGGTGAGTGACGCTGTGATGTTTTTCTGCACGCTTAAAGTCCATGACCCACCATGTTTTCAAATTGCATCGCCATTAATATTTATTAGTTTATTTAAAAATAATACAGGAGCGTTTATTTATATTGTAGAGAAATAATGCAAAATGTGTTATTTCATGATTTATAGCAGATTTTAGCAGAAGCTCCGGGAAGATCTGCCCCTCTCCAAATATGGGCATTCACATCACTAAAGATTCCGCCTTGGAGTTACAGGCGGAGTTTTAATAAGCCTTCATCAACTTCCATGACCGCTGCTCTAAGAGAGGAAAAAAAAAAGAGAAGCGGTTGCTCACTGATGTCTGTCATATTCTGAGCAGCATCCACGTAGACATACTAGTTTAATTCGCTTGATCGCGACAAATTCATTCATTTCCGCATCGGCTTTTTATTCTCTCCCCTGACCAGACAGGTCGGGAGTAGAAAGGCAGCCGCGGCGCGGAGCTCTGAGCGCGCGGGCTTCCCCGTGCTCTCCCGTGCTCTCCGTGCTTCCCCGTGCTCCAGCAACAAGGCTGGGACAGAACCGAGCCCCGGCACGAACTTCAAAGCTGACGCAGCGGAACGGGGAGCCAGGGAGAAGACGGGAGAAGCCGCGCGGCTCGCTCCTCTCTGGGCAGAGGAGAGGAGAGCAGCCAGCAACAGTCGCAGCGGTGTTATATCTTATTAAAAAGGTCTATAAAATAAATAAAAAATAAAAACAGACCACTGGTCCAGCTGTACACAAAAATGCACCAGGAAATATGCAGTTTTACTCTCACTCTCATAAACCTCCATGGAAACTCATCCCTTCCTTCTGGGTGGAGACGTGACAAAAGTCACTCCACACTTCGACACTTTTCGGCCGCGTTTCCGGATTCATTCGGGACTCGGTTGTTTTTTTTTTTTTTTTTAACCCTCGCCTGGCCCAAATGCAAAAATGAAAATAGACGAAATATTCTACTACAGTAATAGTTCAATATGGTGAATTGTTACTGTCATGGTGGGTGTTGTCCTTTAAGAAACATACTGGTTGAGAGTTGACGTGGCTTTATTATTCAAATCATACGAGACACTTTTCATACAGCATAACCTCCTTGACTACTCTCCGTTCTCTGCACGTTTCCCTGTCCCGTAGCGCGCGCGTTTGCATAACACACTTTCGCGGTGCGTTCAGACAGTCTGTAAAATAAATGCATAAGCACCGCTGCATACGGTACATTAAATCTCTCCGTACCAAAAGAGCCATTTTTATGCCTTCGTTCACTAAACTAAACGTGTCCGGAGCCATAACAACCTGCTACAACTGTGGTTATCAACTGGTGGCCTCTGGACCACTTTAGATTCGCTGGAGGGGGCTTTTAGAGATGACCAGTGGTGGGCAACGCAAATCAAAAAATTTGTTCCACAATTTCTAAAACGCTTATTAATTTTTTTAGGTCCACAATTTCAAAAGCACAAATGTCTTATGAAAATTAGGGGAAGCTAATCTAATCCGCTATTTATATTCGACAATTGGTAGCCGGCAGCGTTATGCAATATTTGCACTACACTGCCAACTGAAAAGTAACTAAAATGATCCTAAAAGGATGAAATTACAAAAATCAAAGGATTTATTTAATACTTTACGTACATATATTCTATTCGGCCACGAAATTAACAAAAAAGAGAATGATCTTTTAATCCCTAAGACCACTTTTAAAATCTCAAATACACGGGTGTGTCGCCACCGCATTTATACATAAAAGTAACCCAAATACATAAAACTAACGACTCACCGTCGAGTGGTGGACACAAAACACACAATAAAATCCTCCGGCCGCGTTAATTTGGCTTGAAACAGCGGGGTTCTCTGCGGATTTATCCAACCCAGCACAACCAGCTAGCCACAGAGTTAGCGTCCAGTTCACCTCTGACCCGGAAGATGTCAAGATTCTATAGGCAGTCAACAGATTTAATGAAAAGTAACTAAAATACATAAAACTAACGACTCACCGTCGAGTGGTCGACACAAAACACACAATAAAATCCTCCGGCCGCGTTAATTTGGCTTGAAACAGCGGGGTTCTCTGCGGATTTATCCAAGAAACCCAGCACAACCAGCTAGCCACAGAGTTAGCGTCCAGTTCACCTCTGACCCGGAAGATGTCAAGATTCTATAGGCAGTCAACAGATTTAATGAAAAGTAACTAAAATACATAAAACTAACGACTCACCGTCGAGTGGTCGACACAAAACACACAATAAAATCCTCCGGCCGCGTTAATTTGGCTTGAAACAGCGGGGTTCTCTGCGGATTTATCCAACCCAGCACAACCAGCTAGCCACAGAGTTAGCGTCCAGTTCACCTCTGACCCGGAAGATGTCAAGATTCTATAGGCAGTCAACAGATTTAATGAAAAGTAACTAAAATACATAAAACTAACGACTCACCGTCGAGTGGTCGACACAAAACACACAATAAAATCCTCCGGCCGCGTTAATTTGGCTTGAAACAGCGGGGTTCTCTGCGGATTTATCCAAGAAACCCAGCACAACCAGCTAGCCACAGAGTTAGCGTCCAGTTCACCTCTGACCCGGAAGATGTCAAGATTCTATAGGCAGTCAACAGATTTAATGAAAAGTAACTAAAATACATAAAACTAACGACTCACCGTCGAGTGGTCGACACAAAACACACAATAAAATCCTCCGGTCGCGTTAATTTGGCTTGAAACAGCGGGGTTCTCTGCGGATTTATCCAAGAAACCCAGCACAACCAGCTAGCCACAGAGTTAGCGTCCAGTTCACCTCTGACCCGGAAGATGTCAAGACGGTGAGGGAGGGGAAAAAGGCAAAACAAGCAGCTACGGAGCCAGCATAAGAGCTTCTAAATAAGTTTATTCGTTTTTACTGATAGATAATTAGTTATTAGCGGTACTGCATTTTAAATAAAAATAGCACAAATCCGCTTATGAATTATAAAAGTTAGTCACTCCGCTGTTACGCTGACAAAAACGTTAGGTCCGCTGTAAGCGGATTAGCGCATTAGCGGTCCCTAGCGTTCATGTGCCCACCTTTGGAGATGACATTTATTAAAGTAAAAAATATCTAATGATTTTTTAACATTTATTAAAGTAAAAGACCAGATTCTTATAAAGAAGGGGGGTGGGGATCAGTTTCTACCATCTTTTTTTAAATAAATTTAAAAAAATCTATATTGCTGTCACCACCACCCCATTTGGTGTCCCGCGGACACCACGTTGGTGGCCCCTGATTTATTATATGTGTTGTGCAATATTGGCTTATTCAGTTATGCAAGGTACATCAACATACATTGTACATAAAAAGAATCCTTAATACATTTGAAGATAATTATATGTTTTGCATTTTTGTATTGGGTAGATCTTTTTGACTTGGTTGTTTTATAAGTAGCTCGCATGCTGAAAAAGTGTGAGCACCCCTGACTTAAACTAATTAACCTATGAACATTTGTAAAACATGATTATTGAGGACATGACACAAAAAGTGCTTTCTCTAGCAAAACAATCTTACTTGTTCCCCCAACTGGTGTTTATGTTCTGCCACGGTTTTCTCCAGCTCTGAAATCTTGGTCTGTTGCTGCTGGACGACACCCCGCAAATGTTTGATGCAGTTATGATTGGGCAGCTCGTCTTTGGGCATTTCAAGCCTGAGACATAAAAACAGGAAGAACAGAAAAAAATGTAATGAATACAAATGTAACATACCCAGGTACTTGAAAAGAGGGCAGATATCATTAAAAGCAATTTGGGTGGCTGTGGCTGAGTGGTTAGAGCAGTCGTCCTCCAATGCAAGAGTTGGGGGTTCGATTCCACCAGCAGTCACATGCTGAAGTGTCCCTGGGCAAGAAACTGAACCGATGTGTGTCCCATCAGTGTATGAATGTGATAAAGCTCTGGTTAGTCTTTCTACAGCTCTAGTAAAGTGCTGTGTGAATGGGTTAATGAGGCACAGATTGTGTTGTAAAGAGCTTTGAGTATCTTGATAAGATAGAAAGGCACTATACAGTATATATATATGTACAGTCCATTTACCATTTATATTGCATATATATTTTATTATAGGATTCAGTTTTTGTAAACTCGTCACTGTTTGAGATGTGATATGTGCAATGTCTTCATTGTATATTCCCATACGATGATGAAATCTACACCCAAGTGGAACAATGGGCAGCTATTTAAGCTGCCCAGGAAGCAGTTAAAAAATAGGTGTCTTGCTTAAGGACACCACGACATAAGGGCATGGTGAGGAATCAAACTTGTGACTTTCTGGTTCCAAGTCAGCTGCCCTACCACTGCACTACAGCTGCCCACAATATGGTTTAAGGAGGGCCATAGATTTTGTTCCTTCTTTTAAAAGCTAAAACAAATTTATGGTCAATATAAGCAGTTCTTCTAAAACGGCATCCATCATTTTGTCAAGCAGAAGCCACTCACCCACATCCCTCCTCACAGTTGATGGGCCTTTTGGGGTTGTTCTCACAGTCCTTGAGGTGTGACTGTAGCTGGTCCAATCTTAGTGTAGCTGTACAGCCAAAGCTTGCATTGTCGCAGCCGATTTGAAGTTTGGAAAGCATGTTGCGCATGATGCGCGGCACAGGTCTGAAGTGAGCTAGGGTCACTACTGTGCGGTCAACAGGACAAATCTGTTGCTGGGCAAACCACTGTGTTATACATGCATTACAGAAGGCATGCTCACAGTGTGGAGCCTGAAACAAAGAACACAATCAAAAAGGCGTTCAATTCAATTTTTGATTTATCATGTCCTGGACGACTGAGAATCTTCACCAGCATAAAGAACACAATACAAAAGATTAGGACACACCATGGAAACATTACTTGTAGACCCTATTTCAGCCAATACTGTACTAAGGAAACAGATACTTGCCTGCACTGGTTCCTCAAGCACTCCAATGCATATAGGACACAGCAGGTCTTCATCAACCTCACCCTGGAATCTTGTAATGTCGTACCCCATGGTACACTACCCACAACCTCTTGAGCAACATAAAAAAATAAATAACATTTTAAAGCAGCTTTAGATCACATGCACGATTGCAGATTGGGCCTACACGTACAGGTATGCAGAAAAAAAAATCACACACATTATTCTCTTAACACATAAAGCTGTAAAGGAGACGTCTGGTTGGTTTAAGCATGTCGATAAGTTTTAGTAAACTGAGTTGCCTTTCAAGTTGAAGTGATAACATTTATCAGTACAGTCAATTTTATTTTGATACTCTGCTTTTTCTACTTGATTACTGTATTGATTAGTTGTCCTTTTTCACCTTAGTAACCTAACGGACTACCTTATTAAGTTACTTATTCTGGCTTTTACTAAGAAATTCAATCAGATTTTACACTGAACATTAATTAGTCT
>JBBPBX010038147.1:0-22137 GCA_038048925.1 Garcialebias charrua
ACAGACCTGCAACATTAAAATGTTTCTTTGTTTGTCCACATGTCCACATCAGAAGCACGCATTAGCGATTTTATATTAAATTAATATATTAAAATTTAGCAAGATGCGTTAAACACACACACACACAAAAACTGTAAACAAAGAAACGAGCGCGGACCCACTGACCACAAACACGTTGTGAGCAAGCGATTTTACATTAAATTAATTTATTAAAATTTAGCAAGATACAGGTACGTTTAACACACGAAAAAACATGTTAGCTTAGCGGTACCGGTACCAAGCGACACACGAAGGCGTACAGTAAACAAAGAAACTAGAGCGCACTCACTGACAATTAACAAACTCGCTGTGAGCGCGCAATTTTATATTAAATTAATATATAAAATTTTAGCAAGATACAGGTACGTTTAACACACACAAAAAAACATGTTAGCTTAGCGGTACCAGTACCAGGCGATACACAAAGGCGTATAGTAAACAAAGATGGAATATCTTACAAAAAGATCTGAAGCTCTCGAACTTGACTTCTCTAAATGGTTTTCAGAATCTGTTGGAATCCTGGCAAAAACCAATGCAGATCTGTTCCTGTCTTTGATTTTATACATATACCTTATAATGTTTTGCTAGTTTTTTGATACTTTGTTAAAAAAATATATATATATTTTTTTTTCTCTCTTTTGTTTTCTATTGTTTATTGTTTGTTTGTTTATTGTTTAAGGAAATTCTACCATTGCTGTTCATTGTTCTTTAGTTTTAGCAGGTCGCTTTCGTAAATGAGCCCATGAGGTTCAAAAGATTTACCTGACTAAATAAAGGTTGAATGAATGAATGAATGAAAAGAAACTAGCGCGCACTCACTGACAACAAACTCGCTGTGAGCGCGCAATTTTATATTAAATTACTATATACAAATTTAGCAAGATTCAGGTACGTTTAACACACACAAAAAAAACATGTTAGCTTACCTGCCGACTCACGAAGGCTCGAAAGCTGTCCAGTTTGTCCTGGTAGTCAGCCGGCAGCTTCTGGGACATGGTGGTCCGGGCTCTGATCGATAGATCGTGGCGTTTCATGAAGCAAAAACACCAACTGGGACCACCGGCGAACTCCGACACCCCCATGTCCTTAGCCAAAGAGATGGCGTGGAGGCGAAGCTGCACCATGGACACCCCTCTTCCACAGGCGCGCTCGGACAGGACTCAGGACTTGACTTTGTCCTCCAGTTCTGGCCACCTCGCTTTGGCCCGCTTCGTACGCTTCATGTTTTGGATCACTCCCTCCGACTTCCTCCAGCCACGGATAACTTTCTCGCTGACCCTGTACTGGCGGTCAGCGGCGCGGTTCCTGTGGACCATGGCAAATTTCACCACCTCCAACTTGAAATCTGCCGTGTACGATTTTCTTTTCGGAGGCATGGCTGCTCTTGTCTTCGTTCTTGTCTTCGTTCTTCCCTTAGCGGCCGAAACTGGTACTACCATGCGCCCCTAGTGACCGAAAGTGATAACAAGCCATATATAGGTCGCACCTGAATATAGGTTGCAGGCCATGAAAAAATGATAAAAAGCTGCGACCTATAGTCCGAAAAATACAGCATTAGCAGCAACTTGAGCTGTTGTTTCCCTCACAGCATTCACTTCAATTTATTTGGAGAAATAGTCCACAAAAACAAGGATATACGCATTTCCCCTTTGTGTGCAGGGTAGTGGGCCAATGTAGTCCACACCTGTGTACTCCCACGGTCTCTGTGGGTGGATTGGGACCATTAGGCCTGCTGGTTTTCTTTGAGTAGGTTTAGTGACTTGGCATGCCCAACATGACATTACATATTTCTTTACATCAGAGTTCATGTTTGGCCAGAAGAA
This sequence comes from Garcialebias charrua, assembly GCA_038048925.1. Taxonomy (NCBI): domain Eukaryota; kingdom Metazoa; phylum Chordata; class Actinopteri; order Cyprinodontiformes; family Rivulidae; genus Garcialebias; species Garcialebias charrua. The sequence continues at coordinate 1,863 of JBBPBX010038147.1, forward strand.
TCTGAGACGCAAGCGTGCCAGAGTTTTTGCAATGCCCAGGTGTCCGGCTGTAGGGTGATCATGATAATACTTGAGCAGATACTGTAACTACGGAGTGCAGTTGGGGCAAAAAGTTTAATCTGCTTAAGTGGGTGAAGACCACACTTTGTTTTTGGATCCATAAAATATAATAGTCCATCTTGCACAATGTAGTTTTGCAGATCTTGGTTATCCTCTTCCCTCGGTTGGTCGTTTTCGAGTTGATGGAGCAAGGTGCTTGTGACTGGGTCCTCCAGTTGTAACTGACAAACATCAGGATGGTCCGACACAATTACAGGAGGCAGAGCACAAAGATCCATGCTTCCAATCATGGCATAGGAAGGAAGAAGATCTATTGGTGCATCCACATCTGGGAGGGGATTACGTGAAAGGGCATCAGGCACTTTATTATGTTCTCCAGGTTTGTGGATGATGCTGAAGTCAAAGTCCTGAAGGCGAAGTGACCATCTGGCAAGTCTACCAGAGGGATTGGGTCAAGACATCAACCATTTGAGGCTGCTATGGTCGGTGTAAATAGTTACATGTAAACCTTCAACATAGGGACGGAAGTGTTCCAATGCCCAGATAACAGCCAGACATTGTTTTTCTGATGTCGAATAGGGCTTTTCTGACTTATGCAGCGCGCGGCTAGCAAAAGCCACAGCTACATCTTTTCCGTTCTCCTCTTTCTGCATCAATGCTGCCCCAAGTCCCGTATCGCATGCATCGGTGTGGATGAAAAAAGGACATGTAAAATCTGGAAACTTCAGAACTGATGCTGAAGTTATGGAATGTTTTAGGAAGTTGACAGCTGCTTGGCACTTGTCACTCCAATTAATAATAATAATGAATTCAATTTATAATGCACTTTTCATTAATAAAAATCTCAAAGTGCTACAATGTGTAACAAGGTAAAGGTAAAAAATAAAACAAGTGATAAAATCAAATAAAATCAATAATAATATCGACTAAGATCAAAGATAAAATCATGTAGATTTAGGCTTGCTTAAAAAATAAATAAAATAAAACAAGTGATAAAATCAAGTAAAATCAATAAAGATAACAGCTAAGATCAAAGATAAAATCATGTGGAGGCAGAATAGGCTTGCTTAAAAAGAATTGAACAGTGTATAGTTTTTTTGTTAGGGCAAAGAGTGGCTCTGCAAAGAGTGGCTCTGCATGGCTGTCATAGTCCCGTACAAAGCGACGGTAGTAGCTTGTTAAGCCAAGGAACTGTTGCACCTGTTTTGTCGTGGTTGGTACTTTAAATTCGGTCACGGCTCTTACCTTGTCGGGGTCAGGGTGAATGCCGGATGGTGGGACACGGTAGTCGAGTAAGGTGAGTTCTGTGAGGCAGAATTGACATTTGCTCAGTTTCAATGAGAGGTTAGCAGATTTAAGCCAGTTAATGACCTCCTCTAAGTCAAGTACACGACTTATAAATCAGGCTAGCCAGGACATTGTTCATGAGTCGTTGAAAAGTCGCAGGGGCATTACATAAACCAAAAGGGAGGACCTTGAACTGAAACAGGCCAGAATGTGTGATGAAAGCGGTCTTTGATTTAGCCTGTTCAGCAATGGGGACTTGCCAGTAACCTCGAGCAAGGTCTAATGTCAGAAACTTTCCTCTTGACAAAAAGTCCAATGATTCATCCACTCGTGGGAGTGGATAAGAGTCCTTCTCAGTTAAAGCTGCTATATGTAATTTCTGGAACACGTTGGAACTTAGAAAATTTTTGAACAGAGACACGTTTCTGGTCCCTCCCCCTCAGAGCCATATATGGCTCTGTTCCCCCTCGCTCTCGCTGTAATTCTGCTCAGCTTCCTTAACTCCGCCTCCACTTCATGTCCTGTCGCAGCAGCTGTGAAGTTCTGTGTTTATATGTTAATAAAACATTCTAAAAAATAAAATAAAAACATGGAGCGCTGGTCCAGCACACCAGAACACCATGAAATCTGCAGAGCCTCGTGCAGCCACGTTGAACCCGAGTTTAATTCGCTCGTGACAAATTAATTCATTTCCTTATGATTTCTGTCATGGACTCAGCGAGGAGGAAGCGATCACTTGACTTTTGGCAAAAAAACAAAAGAAAAGTCCATATCAGGGATGAAGAAGGGGAATTTATTACATTTGTGTCACATACAAAACAGTTTTGCATCGCTTTGCAATTATTTCAACGAGAACCTGCGCAGCCGCTGCGGGCTCGTTGCGGGCTCGCTGCGGGCTGCCCTTACCAAAAAGAAGTATACTTTAAGTATATGTTAAGTATACTTAAGTATATAAAGTATATGTCTCTAAGTGTACTTTTAAGTATACTCGCAGTTTACTTACAATATACTTTTTTGGGACTAAATTGGCCCATTTTAAGTTTATTGTAGTATACTTAAAGTATACTAGTAGTACACTTTTAATTAGACTTCCAGTGTACTTATAGTGTACTTCAAGTTCATATTTTAGTTTATTGAAGTATACTTAAAGTATACTAGTAGTACACTTTTAATTAGACTTCCAGTGTACTTATAGTGTACTTCAAGTTCATATTTTAGTTTATTGAAGTATACTTAAAGTATAACACTAGTATACTTTTCTTTATACTCCAAATGCACTTGTTATATACTTCTAGTTCATACTTTAGTTTATTACAGTATACTTAAAGTATACCACTAGTACACTTTTTCATATACTTCCAATGCACTTGTTATTTACTTCTAGTTTACAGTTTATTTTATCATTTAAGTTAAATTTTTGAATTTCTAAAACTAATACCATGTTGTCATTGTAATTGTTATGTTACACTTGTAAGTTTTTCATTCATTCAACCTTTATTTAGTCAGGTAAATCTTATTGAACCTCATGGGCTCATTTACGAAAGCGACCTGCTAAAACTAAAGAACGATGAACAGCAATGGTAGAATTTCCTTAAACAATAAACAATAAACAAACAATAAACAATAGAAAACAAAAAAGAGAAAAAAAACAAAAGAAAGAAATACTTTTTTTTTTTTTAACAAAGTATCAAAAAACGAGCAAAACATAAGGTAGACGTATAAAATCAAAGAAAATTTATGATTTCTGTCATGGACTCAGCAAGGAGGAAGCGATCACTTGACTTTTGGTAAAAAAACAAAAGAAAAGTCCATATCATATCATATTTTAATGTGTAAAATATATTTTTAATTTGCTTAACAATACTTGCACAATAATATTTATATACTAAAAATTATTTTTTAAAGTATTCTGAAAGATGTGTTTACAAAGTCATAAAACAAGGTCTTGAGAACTTCAATATTTTTATATAAAATTAAGGTGCAGCTCAAAAACAGTTTACAAAACAGCAGCATTTAAAATGAATCCCTTCCAAGTTTAAAAATTGAAAGGAAAAGGTGCACATTTGCATTTCAAGGTGTAAACATAAAGTCCAGAACACAATGTAAAAATGTGTGCATTTGCTTAAACAAAGCAAAAATAGTGTCTCCAACTGGAAACTGAAGTCTTTCCTTTTCAGAAGGCATCTTCACATCTTTGGGGGGGATAAGAAAAAAAAAAAGTTCACCGGTAGTTGTTTATGTTGCTTTTTTTCTTCTTCTTATGACTCTTCGCACATCTTGCATGGTGGTGTCAGGGAACTTTGGCTTGGTGTAGACTGAAAAAAAAAAAAAAAAAAACAGAAATTACTCCAATGTTATGTTATTCTATCATCAGTGTAATTACTCTCACATCAAACATATCCTTAAAATATGTCTCTAGGTTTCACGAGTGATAAACAATAACTTATTATTAAAGGGAACCACAATTACTTTTAAACATTTGACTTTATTTGATAAACTTTTATTTTAACTGTAAAAATACTGTAGGGTGGTTTAGTTTTGTACATTTTTAAAATATATTTTAATGTGTTAAAATATCCATCCATCCATCCATTTTCTTCCGCTTATCCGGGGTCGGGTCGCGGGGGTAGCAGCCTAAGTAGGGAGGCCCAGACTTCCCTCTCCCCAGCCACTTGGAGCAGCTCCTCTGGGGGAATCCCAAGGCGTTCCCAGGCCAGCCGAGAAACATAGTCCCTCCAGCGTGTCCTGGGTCTTCCTCTGGGTCTCCTCCCGGTGGGACATGCCCGGAACACCTCACCAGGGAGGCGTCCAGGAGGCATCCTAACCAGATGCCCGAGCCACCTCAACTGGCTCCTCTCGATGTGGAGAAGCAGCGGCTCTACTCCGAGTCCCTCCCGGATGACTGAGCTTCTCACCCTATCTCTAAGGGAGAGTCCAGCCACCCTGCGGAGAAAACTCATTTCAGCCGCTTGTATCCGAGATCTTGTTCTTTCGGTCATAACCCAAAGCTCATGACCATAGATGAGGGTGGGAACGTAGATCGATCGGTAAATTGAGAGCTTTGCCTTTTGACTCAGCTCTCTCTTCACCACGACAGACCGGTACAGCGCCCGCTTCACTGCGGACGCTGCACCTATCCGCCTATCGATCTCACGCTCCAGTTTTCCCTCATTCGTGAACAAGATCCCGAGATACTTAAACTCCTCCACTTGGGGCAGGACCTCCTCCCCGACCCGGAGAGGGCATGCTACCCTTTTCCGGCTCAAGACCATGGCCTCGGATTTGGAGGAACTGATCCTCATCCCGGCCGCATCACATTCAGCTGCAAACCGCTCCAGCGAAAGCTGTAGATCACGAGCTGATGAAGCCAATAGGACCACATCATCTGCAAAAAACAGAGAAGCGATTCTAAGGCCACCAAAACGGATCCTCTCAACACCTTGGCTGCGCCTAGAAATTCTGTCCATAAAAGTTATAAACAGAATCGGTGACAAAGGGCAACCTTGGCGGAGTCCAACTCTCACCGGAAACGAGCCTGACTTACTGCCGGCAATGCGGACCAAGCTCTGACACCGGTCGTACAGGGACCTAACAGCCCATATCAATGGGCCTGGTACCCCATACTCCCGGAGTACCCCCCACAGAACCCCCCGAGGGACGCGGTCGAATGCCTTTTCCAAGTCCACAAAGCACATGTAAACTGGTTGGGCAAACTCCCACGCACCCTCCAGGACCCTGCTGAGGGTGTAGAGCTGGTCTAGTGTTCCACGACCAGGACGAAAACCACACTGCTCCTCCTGAATCCGAGGTTCGACTATCCGACGGACCCTCCTCTCCAGAACCCCTGAATAGACCTTACCAGGGAGGCTTAAGAGTGTGATCCCTCTATAGTTGGAACACACCCTACGGTCCCCCTTTTTGAATAGGGGAACCACCACCCCAGTCTGCCAATCCAAGGGAACTGCCCCCGATGTCCACGCGATATTGCAGAGTCGCGTAAGCCAACACAACCCCACAACATCCAGAGCCCTAAGGAACTCAGGACGAATCTCATCCACCCCCGGAGCCTTGCCACCGCGGAGCTTTTTAACCACCTCGGCGACCTCAGCACCAGAGATTGGAGAGCCCGACCCAAAGTCCCCAGGCTCCGCTTCCTCAGTGGAAGACGTGCCAGTAGGATTGAGGAGGTCTTCGAAGTACTCCGCCCACCGACTCACAACATCCCGAGTTGAGGTCAACAGCACGCCATCCCCACCATAAATGGTGTTGGTCGCGTACCGCTTTCCCCCCCTGAGACGCCGGATGGTGGACCAGAATCGCCTCGAAGCCGTACGGAAGTCATTCTCCATGGCCTCTCCGAACTCCTCCCACGCCCGAGTTTTTGCCTCAGCAACCACCCGAGCCGCATGCCGCTTGGACTGCCGGTACCTATCTGCTGCTTCCGGGGTCCCACAGGCCAAAAAGGCCCAATAGGACTCCTTCTTCAGCTTGACAGCATCCCTCACCGCCGGTGTCCACCACCGGGTTCGAGGGTTGCCACCACGACAGGCACCAACAACCTTGCGGCCACAACTCTGATAAGCTGCCTCGACAATAGAGGCGCGGAACATGGCCCACTCGGGCTCAATGTCCCCCGCCTCCCTCGGAACGTGTTCAAAGCTCTCCCGGAGGTGGGAGTTAAAGCTCCGTCTTACGGGAGACTCTGCCAGACGTTCCCAGCAGACCCTCACAATACGTTTGGGTCTGCCAGGTCTGACCGGCATCCTCCCCCACCATCGGAGCCAACTCACCACCAGGTAGTGGTCAGTAGACAGCTCTGCCCCTCTCTTCACCCGAGTGTCCAGGACATGCGGCCGCAGATCAGATGAGACGACAACAAAGTCGATCATTGAACTACGACCTAGGGTGTCCTGGTGCCAAGAGCACATATGGACACCCTTATGCCTGAACATGGTGTTCGTTATGGACAATCCATGACGAGCACAGAAGTCCAACAACAGAACACCACTCGGGTTCAGATCAGGGGGGCCGTTCCTCCCAACCACACCCCTCCAGGTCTCACTGTCATTGCCCACGTGAGCGTTGAAGTCCCCCAGCAGAACAAGGGAGTCCCCAGGAGGCGCACCCTCCAATACCCCCTCCAAGGACTCCAAAAAGGGTGGGTAATCTGCGCTGCCGTTCGGCGCATAGGCACAAACAACAGTCAGAGCCCGTCCCCCCACACGTAGGCGAAGGGAGGCTACCCTCTCGTTCACCGGGGTGAACCCCAACGTACAGGCACCAAGATGGGGGGCAACAAGTATGCCCACTCCTGCTCGGCGCCTCTCACCAGGGGCAACTCCAGAGTGGAAGAGTGTCCAACCCCTCTCAAGGAAACTGGTTCCAGAGCCATGCGTTGAGGTGAGTCCGACTATTTCTAGCCGGAACCTCTCAACCTCACACACTAGCTCAGGCTCCTTCCCCACCAGAGAGGTGACATTCCATGTCCCAATGGCCAGCTTCTGTAGCCGAGGATCAGACCGCCAGGGTCCCCGCCCTCGGCCACCACCCATTCCACAATGCACCCGACCCCTTTGGCCCCTCCCACAGGTGGTGAGCCTATGGGAAGGGGGACCCACGTCTCCTCTTCGGGCTGTGCCCGGCCGAGCTCCATGGGTGAAAGCCCGGCCACCAGGCGCTCGCCAACGTGCCCCTCCTCCGGGCCTGGCTCCAGAGTGGGGCCCCGGTGACCCGCGTCCGGGCGAGGGAACATTGTTTCCATTTATATTACTCATCATAAGGGGTCTTGTGGGCTGCGCTTTGTCTCGTCCCTCACCTAGGACCTGTCTGCCTTGGGTGACCCTACTAGGGGCATAAAGCCCCTGACAGCATAGCTCCTAGGATCATTGGGACACTCAAACCCCTCCACCACGGTAAGGTGGCAGCCCAGGGAGGGGGTGTTAAAATATACACATGTTAAAATATACTTAAAAATTTACAAAACTAAACACCCTACAGTATTTTTATAGTCATTGTTTTACAGTTAAAACAATGACTAATTAAAGTCTAATGTTAAAAGTAATTGTGGTTCCCTTTAAAAAATAAAAAAAACAAGTTATGCTCTCAGATATTTTTGATTTAACAACTACGAATAATACCCGTAACCTGCATTTAACTTTGATTGTAAACTTTTTTTTTATTATAGAGCACATAACCAAATCCAATCTAATCCATATGGTATCAGTGAATGGCATTTTTAGGTGATTGTATCAGAATCTGCATCATAAACCGTGAGGAGCATGGAACATTACAGTAATTTGTTCATAAAACGAGAAAAAACATTAGGAATGTATTTTAGAATGAGTTTTGTCCTACATTATATACACTCACCAAGTATCAAGCTTTGTGTTGTCCAAAGGCTTTGACTCCACATCTTTATGAGCCCCCGATTGCCTCCCAGTCAAACTTCAATTGGCCAATAACTCTCTCCCGTAGACGAGCACTGCAAGATCTCCAACCAGCAAGGCTGAGCTGGTCCATAGAGACTTCACCTTTCGCCTTGGGACTTCTACATCCGGCACAACAGGCACCTGCAAAACACATGGATCTTGTTAACCAAATAATGATTAAACATTCATTTACAGTACAGTATTTGGAAATCTATAGTATATATTCATCTTTGCAATGAATATGTCTAAGCCTATTTTCTATAGCTTTATTGCATACCATCAAGGGGTATCATATCACTTCTTATCTATCATTTATGTGTGCAATCAAAAGATGTAGAAATAAATTGTATTGTAATGATTCCCAAATGGATCAATAACATATAGTATCCATGCATTCAGTTAATTACCATGTCATCAGGGTCAGACAACACTTGAACAGAGATGGGTGGAGCAACAAGTGTCTGTACAGCTGGTGTTGAGTGGATGGAAGCAACGCTGAGATCCGATCGCCACATCTTTAGACTTTTTCACAACTGCTGGAAGCTCTGTAAAAGAAAAAGAAAAAACAAGGGACAAATGAACAAAAATTGTATGTCACTATACAGTACAGTACAGTACAGTAGTGAGACCATTCAAAAATTACATTAGTCATTTGTGCAATGAAGAGCTGAGATATAAAGGAGGAACAGGAAGTAGGAGACTGATCTATAGAATAAATACAACATTCAAACAAGGCATTCTCCATTTCCACATCTGGTTTTAAAAATCAGTGTCTTAATTGCTTTACTCAAACTACTTAGAAATTACCTCTCAAGGCTAGGTTCTGAGTCCGATCCAGTTGTGTCAGATGGGAGGGGTTGGATTGAAGAGCTGAGAGCAGAGAGGCACAGCTGATCTCTGACAACCTGCAGAGTCTGAATCAAAGAGAACATGTGAGTGAGCTGAAGTCAATAGTCTGCAGCTTCCAACAGGATGGAGGAGAAGAGAAGATGGACGAGAGCTCACTCTGAAGAGTTCACAAACACCTCTCCTTTCCTCCTGTCACATCAATCAAGTGATGCAGCACATGCAGAGAGCTGCTGTCACTTGTGGCAGTAACATGAAGAAAAGTGAGCGAGACATTTTCTTCTAAACAACATCACTTCATCATTCTCCTTTCTGGCAGCAGTAAAGAGAAGCAGGTGAAGTGTGAGAAAATAAATCAACATCAAGTTATAAAGTTGTATTTTCTTCTTTACTTCTTAAATGCTGACATAAGTGGAGCTCAGGAACTGTTTGGTTCCTCCTCATGCATGTCATGTTGTGGAATGATGAGAATCAAACTCTTGAACTCTTGAGACTTGCAACAAAGGACTGGGAGCAGAGCAGCTGCACATGTTCAGGTTGTGCAGCTGCTCTTGGAGACTGAGAACATGTGAGAACCTTTAGTTTCTGTTCTACATGCATCACTTTGATGCTTCCATCAACTTAGAGACAAATAAAGAGGATTCAAACCTAAAGATTCACATCAACAAGGGACAAACACCTCTGCTGTGTTACTATGAACTGTTTAGCACCACCACCACCAAAGTCTGGCACTCATATTAGCCTGCCTGTGTGTCTGTTAGTAAAATATCTCATGTACCAGTAAATCTTTAATGAAACTCTCAGAAAGTAATTGACTCTCAAGACCTCTCAAGACTGTGTGAATGAGATATATCTCATTCACACAGTCTTCCTTCAGCCTCTTGTTTAAGCAGCTACAAAAACAGTAATGTTGCCGAAATACGTATTTAAAGTAAATTAGTATTTCAGCCTGGCTGCGGTTATTGTTCTGCTGGCTAGTGAGCGCATGTGTGTTAACAGACATGCGAAGCAAACAGCGCGAGGATGCGGGGCCTTGTCTCTTTGAAAAACCATCCAGGAACTAAGCCAAAAAATAAAAATAACTCGTAGCATATATGGCTTATTTAAACGCTAGAATAACCTAACCTGCAGTGTTTTACTTGCCTCAAATTATCTGCCTCAGCAGCACACACACCCGTTTTAGCTCGTTGTTAGCTTAGCTTTTAGCAACAGCAGGTTTTGTTCATTCTAGTGAACAGAGCTAAAACAGCTAGCAAATAAACAAAACAGAACCGATTACCTTCAACTTCCAACTGAATGTCCAGTCGTCGTCCAGAGTCAGACCAGTCGACGTCTAATAAAAAGCAAGTTTTACGAGCGCTGAGTCCGAGACAACAAGAGCTTCTTGTCCAACAGATGAAAAGGAAATAGCTACATTTGAACGAAGCGCGCGAAGCAAGAGGCGTTGATTGGTTGGATATGATCACATGCTACTTCCCCCGATAAACAAGAGTGGCGTTGATTGGTTAGGACAAAGTTCACATGCAACCTGACAAGCAAGAGTGGCGTTGATTGGTTGGGACGTACATGATCACGTTCTACCCCCAATCCAATCATAACGCATGAAGACCACAAACAGAAAAATGGCAGAAAGCAAACAACTTCACGTTTCACGCCTGGAGTAACGCAGAATAAAATTGAATAATGATAATAATAATGATGATAATAATAATACCCTGATGCATGCTCAATAATAATAATAACAATATACTAGGGATGTCCGATAATATCGGCCTACCGATATTATCGGACCGATATTGGCATAAAAATATAACATTTCTGCATATCGGTATCGGTTTCTCTTCCGATAACAAAAGCCCGATAAAATAACACCTGGGTTTGGCAACAACGCTTGGGGTCCAGAGACGTTTACCGGCGCTCGATTGATGACATCATCAAACTGCACTGTGAGGCATAACAACAGTGGCTAGCCCACTCTTGCTAACGGGTTTACACTCTTCGTTCTAGATTATGTCCGTGGTTTGGAATTATTTCAAAGTGTCGCCTTTGGATGTTAAATTTGCTATTTGCAATGACTGCAACGCGTTGGTTATGCGCGGAGGAACCAAGACATCTTCTTTTAATACCTCTTTACAGTTTACCTCATTTCTCAAGTGTTGTTTGTACCTCATAGAAATGTGCAGTTTTCAAAATGTTATTGTTGCCAGCCACATTTTATTTAACAATGAAAAATTATAGTAGGCTGTACATTTTACTTGTTATTTTAGTTGACATTACATGTTCCAAGCACTTTTACAGCTACAATGTTTAATTTTATTTAAGTCAAATTTGTCCTAGCTATAGTGGGTATTGTCAGGATTATCTCAGGGAGAGCATGATCCAACCTATTGTTTAAGATTTTTTTTTAAATAAATATGGCAGTTTTTCCATAACTTCAGTTGAAATGGTTCTTATTTTCTACAGACTGTTTGCCTATGGAATGTATCCAGTGGGGCAACACAATAAAGCAGACAAAATGTCCCTGACAGGAGATATATAATTTCACCTTAATATCGGTTTGTAATATCGGTTAATATCGTAATCGGAAATTAAGTGTTAAACAATATCGGCATATCGAATATCGGCAAAAAAGTCAATATCGAGCATCTCTAATATATATATATATATATATATATATATATATATATATATATATATANTGATATACCCTCTTTGTCCTCATTAGAGGATATTATCATAAAGCATCTAGATGAAGGAGGGCAGGTGTCTCGTCTCTATTCCCTGTTTGCTGACAAATCTAAAGAATCTTCGGTCAACATTTTAAAGGCATGGGAAACAGATTTGGGTGATAGTGTGTCGAGTGAGGAGTGGTCTGAAGCCTGTACCTCGACTCATAAACAATCCGCCAACATAAACTCCAAATTACTACAATACAAATGGCTGTCTAGACAATACATCACTCCAGTTAAATTGCATCACTTTAACCCTAATATTCCTGACACTTGCATTAAATGTAGTTTACAAAAAGGATCTTTATTTCATTGTATGTGGGCATGTCCTCAAGTGTTAGATTTTTGGAAGGAGGTATTGTTTGTGATTAGTCAGATGATTGGTAAAAAGGTTCCTGTAAATCCTAAAATGTGCATCTTGAATATTTATCCTGATGACTTTGTTATCTCAAACAACTTGAGATCCCTACTTAATGTCTCCTTTTTAGAAGCTAAACGCTGTATTGCGTCCTCATGGAAGAAAGACTCATTATGTGGAATCTCACAATGGACTACGCAAATGACTTTTTACTTTGCACTTGAGAAAATCAGCTATTTTAATAAGAACAAGCTTGATAAATTTTGGAATATCTGGACTGTTTTTTACAACTGGCTGGGTCAAAATGATATCCAACTCGATGGCTGGAAAAAGGTCTTGTTATAAGGTCATATGTTGAACTATTCTGATAAATATGCTGGTTGGTCTTTTGAGGGTCTGCTGCGGGATTTTATTTTATTTTTATTTTTTCTCCCCCTGTGTGTATGTTTTGTTGATTTTTGTCTTTTCTGGGTTTATATTTTAAGTATTGGTAATTGAATATTAGTATGAATCTGTTTCTCTTGTTAAAATCAATAAATATATGTTTAAAAAATATATATACTGTATACAACAATATAAAAAAAACAGCTCGAGCTGTTTCAAAAAACTGACAAAACTAAAAATAAACCAGTGTGAAAATACTTTGTGTAAAATATCTTGGCCAAAAGTTTAAACAGAAGTATAGATTAAGTATACTTAGACTTTTAGTTTATTTTTAGTATAAGTCAAGTATTGTGTAAAATAAACTTGGCTAAGTATACTTTTGATAAGTACCTAAAAAGTAAACTGAAAGTATACTCTTATTTTTTTAGTTTAAAATTAGTGTACTTTAAGTATACTTGCATATACTACTTTTTGGTAAGGGTGAGGTTAGGGGGTGAGAAGTGAGAAGCTCTGTTTTTATTGGCTGGTTAAAAACTGTTTTTATTGGCTGGTTAACGGCGGGTCACTGTGGCTTTTTAGAAATGCTTTTAGAGAAGCAAGGGGACAATAGTTTTTTTCAGAGATTACTTGTCTAAAATCAGACTGTCGGGAGGTAGTGACAGAGTGAAGAAATATGTTAAAAATATATTGTTAGAAAAGTTACATATAGCTCCTTTAACTGATTTAGACCTCGGAAGTCAACACAAAACCGTGGTTCACGAGGAGGTTTATTCACAATGACCACGGGAGCCGCCCACGGTCCAGACCAGGGGTGGGCAATTATTTTTTCCATGGGGCCACATGAGAAATAGAAAATATTGTGGGGGGCCGGGCGAAATGACATAATTCAATACTGCATAATATTAATAGTATTTCTTTATTAAAAGCAGTAAATATCATTGTTTAGACAAACTGGTAAAAGTATTAGTTATGATTAATCAACAAAATAAAAAGCATGAGTGGACATTTTTGAGGGCTAACGTTGTTTTGTGACTTGCTCGTGACAACAATTCAATCATGCACATTGCGCATGTCTTGATTTACATATTGCATCATTTTGTACATGAATAAAAAAAAACATCAAAATTAAGCAATGCAGTCCACAAATGAGGTAAAATTAGAAACTATGTTTTTGTTGTGTAACTCCCCTTACGGGGGCCGGTCAGAGTCAACCAAAGGGGCCGCATGTGGCCCTGGGGCCGTACAAGACGCTGGTTTGATGATGTCGTCCTTCAGCATTTTTTGTATTTGTTCTTCAATTATTTGTTTTTTCGCTGGTGAGGTGTGGTAAGGTAGTAGGTTAATTGGTTTTGCATCCCCAGTGATAATGACATGTTCCACCAGAGAAGTGCGGCCTAGGTGACCATCAAACAGAACACTGTAGTTGTCTAACATCGTCAACAGTCTTGCTTTTTCTGTAGCATTTAAGTTAGCCTCTTCGACTTTCTCGTTAAGTGATAGTTTTGGAGTGTTCTGTAGAGTCATTGTTCCACACTCGAGGTCAGTCTCCACAAAGTCCTTTTCACATGGTTCATCCAGAAATGGGGGATTGTTATCCATAATTATTGTTCTGGTTGGTACATGAATTGTTAACAACGTGCGAGTCATGAAGTCCATCCCAAGGACCAAGGGGGATGATAGGTCTTGTACTATCACGAATCGTTGGTAGATTGACTTGCCCATAAATCCAATGGTCAACCAGGTTACTCCTAACGGACTGCAGTCTGTGCAGTTGGCCAGTCTTATGGGAGGGGAGTGCCATTGATTCTTTAATGAGACGTTTTGGGTCTTTTTGGGAATCAAGTCTGCATTTACTGCTGAAAGCGACGCACATGTATCTAATGTGGCCTCCAGAGCTGTTCCTTTGAAGTTCACTTTAACTCTGAAAGGGGTGTTCCAAGATGATTGTGAAGTTCTATCTTTAGCATGGGTGGTGAACTTGGGCCTGACACAGGCAATGAGGGCGGAGTTACTGACTAGGGGGAGGGTTCGCCCTGTGGAAAACTCTCCCCCCCTGAAGTTTTCCTGCCTCCTACCCATAGGATTGGTTTCTCTTGTCGCGTTACCGCTTTCTGGTTCCGCTGGTGGGGTTTGTAGACGCTCTCTCGTAGATCTCGTGGAATGTCGAGCTCCTTGGTACTCAGTGGAACAGTTCGGGCATGTGCGGGATGTAACGCCAGGCATGGAACATCTAAAGCAATAGGTTCCACCATCAGTTCTATTTTTCACCTGGACTCTTGACGTCTGCTGTAGATTGGTGCCGAGAACCAAATGCAGTTCATGGGCATGCAGCACCAAATCCATTACTGATCTGACAGGTGTTCCATACAGTGCCACCCTGTACTTCTCTACTGCATGTTTACAGATAAGGTCAATCTGTTCTTGCTCAAATGGAGGGCTCCTTAGTTTTTTTTACTCAATGAGCATATGGGTCACAAACGTGGGGAGAGGTTCTTCGGGGTGCTGAAAACTGACTAAAATACCTCTCATAATATTCTCCTGGTTGTTAGTAAGAACATAGTTCTGAAAAGTTCACAGAATTCAGTCCAAGTAGATACATGAGAGTTAAGGAAGCTAAACCACTTCATTGGTTCCTTAGCTAGGAAATGCTGAAGTTCTTAGAGAATCTTTGGGTCTGTTAAGTCCAATGAGGTCTTATAAGCCTTGATAGATTGTAGCCATTCTTCTGGGTGGACACCACCATCATTAGTGAACACAGAGGGTTCCAATTTTCCTTGGTGTAAAGCGGCAGTGAGGACTCTGGTGGTATTAATTAACTCTAGTGAATCCGAATCGGTCTGAGATGAATCCCTCGAGGGCCGAATGTGGTCGGGTGCTGGGTTGTATTGCTCTTTTTTTTGGGTATGTGGATTAGACACATATGGGGTGGATGACGCTTGAGGAAAAGGTTGAGTAACCTGAGTAGTTGGGACTCTAGAGGCAGTTTTTGTTTGTTGAGTCCAACGCTCCAAAATATTTTTCTGGAGATCCAAAGAATCATGCAGGCATTGTTGAAGCATGTCCACTTCTGCTTTTAAACATTGTACTTTATGTTCAAGGTCAGAGGAATTGTGTCTGGTCGTATTTTGATTTGGAAGCAACCTTAAGTCTGTATCATCACACAGATCAGTCAAGTCAGGGTGAGTAGCCATAATGCACACTTATCTGAACCCAAAACTGTATAATTAAAAGAATCCCAAGAATGTATAGCAAGGAAATACTTTCAACAGTCTTCTTTTTTTATATACTTGCAGCTTCAGTTCAGTCTCTAATTTTTTCTTCTTTTTTTTCAAATACTCACAGCTTCAGTTCAGTCTCTTTTTTTTCCTCAACTATTCGCAGCTTTAGTTCAGTCTCCTTTTTTTTTTCAAATATTCTCAGTTTCAGTTCAGTCTCTTTTTTTTTCAACTACTCACAGCTTCGGTTCAGTATCTTCTCAGAGGAATTTAAAATCATGCAGCTTTAATACAGTGCAGAGCTGAGTTCCGTGAAAAACGTCTGACTTTCAAAGACTGTTTAGAAGAGGCAGGTTTTTAAAAAAAATCTTTAGCATGGCTCAGCTGATGAGGGGTTTTCTGCTTCACTCCGCTGCGAGGGGCTTTCCGTTTCACTCCGTTGCGCACCCATGCACTTTCAGCAATTATAAAGCATGCTCTGACTCACGTCCAGTTGGTGCAGTTGATCCAAAGTTAACACCGTTGAGGGATGAGGCCGGGGACCATTTTATATTCCAAAAACAACATTGCTGATTCCGTTCGTAGCTACGTCGGCTACGTCTGGGTTAGTTTGGTTTGTTCCCGCAAGGTATGGCGGTGGATGTCCACTATACTGCAAGGAATCTCCACAACGTTTTAATCGTCAGTTGGTATATGATGCTGTCTTCTGAGGTACAAGATAAAATTTTCTGGTGCCATTTGTAACGTTTGGGTTGTAATTATGGATGGAAAGGAGGTAACAGGTTCACCAAGATGGTCGGAAATGAGTAACCACACTGGTACTGAGAATTCCACAGCGTTGTCCTTTAATCAAGTAACTCTTCAACAACTTTACAAGCCCGGTTGAACGGCCGTTATATAAACAAACATAAAGTAAATAGCATCCAAACAACCAGTAATGCTACTATAACTAGAGAGCTAGCATGTTCCTTCTAGTCCATGCGTGCGTTTGTTAGCACGTTTCTCCAACGCTCTCCACAGAGAGATGGGGGTACATGCATGTGACATCATCAGCGATACTAGTGTCTTAAGAGACACTGTACAATTACGGTTGTTACACATGCCTACATGGTTCAAACGTGTGTCAGTGCTGAAGCTGTGAGGCGGTGTTCAGTAAACGCCCCTTTCCAGACAGGCCTCCCTTGGGCCAATGCGGACTCTGTCCACTTGGCGGCGGTAGAGACCAGCCTATCTTTTCTCATGCGACAGAACTCTCTGGTAGGGATGCACCGATAAATCGGCCGGCCGATCGATCGGCTCCGATTTCGTTAATTTGGGGAGATCGGTGATCGGCCGATCTTTAAATGAGAAGCCGATTTTATCTACCGATTTTATCTGCCTCAGCAAAGGTTGGAAAATCCTGAAAATTTAGGGTGCATTTTGACCTTTTAACATCTGAAAATCGGTATCGGCCAATATCGGAATCGGCAGATCAGACTTTCTAAAAATCGGTAATCGGTGATCGGCCAGAAAATTGAAATCGGTGCACCCCTACTCTCTGGCCGCACCATTAACAGATCACAGTGTAGTTTGGTTTCAAACTTGCTCTCTGAACAGCTGGTTATGATGTCTGATTCGCCACAGTTACACTCTGCAGTTTGCAGAGACGCCGCCCAGGTCCAATGGAGTTTTGGAGACAAAACTCATATCCCTTGCATAGGGTGAAGCGCTGCAGTTGGAACTACAGGAACTGTTGGCAAAACACGTCATTTCCAGGGTCTCCTCGGGCTTGGAAATGAACGGTTTTTATTCAAAATATTTCCTAGTCCCCAAGAAATCAGGAGGACTCAGGTCGATTTTAGACTTGTCAACATTCAACAAGTACATTAAGAAATGACCCTTTCATAAGTTAACGTTGAAACACGTTCTCGAGCACGTGACGCCAGGTGACTGGTTTGTCTTAATCGATCTCCGAGACGCATATTTCCATATACCGATCGTCGTCAAACACAGGAAGTTCCTCAGGTTCGCCTTTAAGGGAACCGGTTACGAGTTCATTCGCTTGCCGTTCGGGTACGCTCTTGCGCTGAGGACCTTCACGAAAGTCATCGAGGCAGTGTTAGAGCCGCTGTGTTCGAGGGGCATCAGGATCCTCTATTACATCAACAATCTGTTGCTTCTGTCACGCTCCAAAGAGGAGGCAGAAGCACTAGGGATGGGAACCGGTTCTGTTAGAGAACCGGTTCTTAATAGTCCAATTCCATGGAATTGTAGGATTCATGTCTTAACGATTCAGCTTACCGGTTCTGCAGACTCATGGTGGTGACGTATTCAAGCGCTGACATCACAGACATGCGCCGCGCCCGAGACGAGTGGTGGTGGTGTCTATATATGATATCTATGTTCAAAATGGCGTCGCGGAGGAAGCGCTCAAGCGTTTGGCTTCATTTCACGAAAAAAGATGAGACCAGGGCTACTTGTAACGCATGCAACGCGTCCATTACGATAAAGGGAGGAAATACGTCGAACATGCAGAAGCATTTGGCCACTCGGCATGCGCTGATTTTGAAGAAATGTACCGTTTTTAACACGCTGCTTGGAGGAGAAGGAAGTGGAGAGAAAGCGTCCACCTCCGTTGTAAATGTTACAGCAGGTAACGTCAAATTCTTTCACTTGTTACCTTTTAGCTATACTGCTTCCACTGTATTTTATAAATAATCTCCCTCTCCTGTAATAACATTTAGTTGACGAGGATTGCCGGAGTCTGGCTGGGTCAGAGGCTAGTAGTGTTAGCACGAGTGGTGCTGCTAGCACACCAACGTTAGCTTCTCCTTTCATGGAAGCAGGGAGAAGCTGTACAAGAGCAGTTCAGTTTCCAACTGGGCAGCAAGAATTTGTTCGGTGGTCGTGTGGATGAAGAGGTCTCACATGGCAAAAGTGGTCCTCAAAGAGAAGCAACAACTCAGTAAGAATGCATTTTAAATATTTTTATCAGAGTTTTGTTTTGATTAAGTTTTATTATTAGGAAATTCCTAATAAACAATAAAACTTCATCAAATAGGAATACTACATATATTTTTGGTTTTGGTGAAAGATCATTAAATTCTTTATGAACCCAAATGGTTTACTATCCCTTACCAAAAAGAAGTATACTTTAAGTATATGTTGTTAAGTATACTTAAGTATATAAAGTATATGTCTCTAAGTGTACTTTTAAGTATACTCGCAGTTTACTTACAATAAACTTTTTTTGTACTAAATTGGCCCATTTTAGTATACTTAAAGTATACTAGGAGTACACTTTTTATTAGACTTCCAATGTACTTATAGTGTACTTCAAGTTCATATTTTAGTTTATTGAAGTATACTTAAAGTATACTAGTAGTACACTTTTTATTAGACTTCCAATGTACTTATAGTGTACTTCAAGTTCATATTTTAGTTTATTGAAGTATACTTAAAGTATACTAGTAGTACACTTTTTATTAGACTTCCAATGTACTTATAGTGTACTTCAAGTTCATATTTTAGTTTATTGAAGTATACTTAAAGTATACTAGTAGTACACTTTTAATTAGACTTCCAGTGTACTTCAAGTTCATATTTTAGTTTATTGAAGTATACTTAAAGTATAACACTAGTATACTTTTCTTTATACTCCAAATGCACTTGTTATATACTTCTAGTTCATACTTTAGTTTATTACAGTATACTTAAAGTATACCACTAGTACACTTTTTCATATACTTCCAATGCACTTGTTATTTACTTCTAGTTTACAGTTTATTTTATCATTTAAGTTAAAATTTTTGAATTTCTAAAACTAATACCATGTTGTCATTGTAATTGTTATGTTACACTTGTAAGTTTGCTTAAAAATACTTGCACAATACTATTTACAGTATACCGGTATGCTAAAAAATATTTTTTAAAGTATTCTGAAAGATGTGTTTACAAAGTCATAAAACAAGGTCTTGAGAACTTCAATATTTTTATATAAAATTAAGGTGCAGCTCAAAAACAGTTTACAAAACAGCAGCAATTAAAATGAATCCCTTTCCAGTTTTAAAAATTGAAAAGGAAAAGGTGCACATTTGCATTTCAAAGTGTAAACATGAAGTCCAGAACACAATGTAAAAATGTGTGCATTTGCTTAAACAAAGCAAAAATAGTGTCTCCAACTGGAAACTGAAGTCTTTCCTTTTCAGAAGGCATCTTCACATCTTTGGGGGGGATAAGAAAAAAAAAAAGTTCACCGGTAGTTGTTTATGTTGCTTTTTTTCTTCTTCTTATGACTCTTCGCACATCTTGCATGGTGGTGTCAGGGAACTTTGGCTTGGTGTAGACTGAAAAAAAAAAAAACACACCAAAAAAACAGAAATTACTCCAATGTTATGTTATTCTATCATCAGTGTAATTACTCTCACATCAAACATATCCTTAAAATATGTCTCTAGGTTTCACGAGTGATAAACAATAACTTATTATTAAAGGGAACCACAATTACTTTTAAACATTTGACTTTATTTGATAAACTTTTATTTTAACTGTAAAAATACTGTAGGGTGGTTTAGTTTTGTACATTTTTAAAATATATTTTCATGTGTTAAAATATACACATGTTAAAATATACTTTAAAAATTTACAAAACTAAACACCCTACAGTATTTTTACAGTCATTGTTTTACAGTTAAAACAATGACTAATTAAAGTCTAATGTTAAAAGTAATTGTGGTTACCTTTAAAAAAAAAGATATTTTTGATTTAACAACTACAAATAATACCCGTAACCTGCATTTAACTTTGATTGTAAACTGTTTTTTTATTATAGAGCACATAACCAAATCCAATCTAATCCATATGGTATCAGTGAATGGCATTTTTAGGTGATTGTATCAGAATCTGCATCATAAACCGTGAGGAGCATGGAACATTCCAGTAATTTGTTCATAAAACGAGAAAAAACATTAGGAATGTATTTTAGAATGA
>JBBPBX010038148.1:0-22266 GCA_038048925.1 Garcialebias charrua
CACACACTTGAGTAGATGAATAAATTACTGTAATTCCTGTTTAAATGCAATTCATCCTTCCATACAATGCAGTGACTTCAGACTTTGCCAGCAAATTAAAAGTTGAAGCTAAATCATTAAATTATCACCATCTTTGTGTTAGATTTATTTATAAAACACATTTAAACACTGCTTGTATCGTTACATTAAAAATAAAAACACACACATTCTCTGTCACAGCTAAGAAACAAGCAGCTTCAGCTGCCAGAGACACTGGCATCACGTTTTCTCTCTTTGAAACAGAACAAACCTGCTGATCTTCCTTCATTCACACCGTGGTGAAGCCCGTCATGTTTACATTTCATCTGCGTGGTTATCTCGTGTCACGTCATCACTTTTCAAAGCTTTTTTATCTATGAAGCGTCGAACTCCCACACGTTGTAGGACTTATTTACAGTTTTCTCTGCGTCGCGTTGGTCATTTGTAAAATAGACTTTGAAAACAGTCTCTGCTCGGTTTCCTCCTCCCTCCTCGCTCTGTTCAGAAGCCACACACGCGCAGGCGCAACACGCTGACGCTACAGTTTTTTTTTTTTTCAAACTTTATTCAGTCAAGCTCAGCCAGCTTTGACAAACCTTTACCGGTGAACAAAACTGCTCCGCGGCGCCGTGAAAGATGCATAATCGCGCAACACAACGAATCGATGATGAAATTCGTTGCCAACACTTTTAAAAATCGATTTTTATCGATTTTATCGATTCGTTGTTGCAGCCCTACATCCTTCTACCAATATACCCACTGTCCCTCCTCTGGACATGTCCAAACCATCTCAGTCTGGCCTCCCTAACTTTATCTCCCAGTTGTTCAACATGTGCTGTACCTCTGATTATCTCATTCCTGATCTTATCCATCCTTGTCACTCCTAAGGAGAACCTCAGCATCTTCATTTCTGCTACTTCCAGTTCTTTCTCCTGTCTTTTTGTCAATGACACTGTCTCCAGACCATACAACATAGCTGGTCTCACCACTGTCTTGTAAACTTTTCCTTTGACCTTTGCTGACACCTTTTTGTCACAAATCACTCCTGAAACTTTTCTCCATCCACTCCATCCTGCCTGGACTCTCTTCTTCACCTCTTTACCACATTCCCCATTTTCCTGGACAGTGGACCCCAAGTACTTGAAGTCCTGCACCTTTGTGACCTCTGCTCCTTGTAGCCTCACTGTTCCACCGCCTCCCTCTCATTCACACACATGTACTCTGTCTTACTACGGCTGACTTTCATTCCTCTTCTTTCAAGTGCATACCTCCACCTCTCCAAGTTGTCTTCCACCTGTTCCCTATTCTCACCACAGATCACAATGTCATCTGCAAACATCATAGTCCATGGGGATTCCTGCCTGACCTCATCTGTTAGTCGGTCCATCACCAGAACAAACAAGAAGGGGCTCAGAGCCGATCCTTGATGCAATCCCACCGCCACCTTGAAGCTATCTGTCACTCCTACAGCACATCTCACCACTGTCCTGCTGTCCTCATACATGTCCTGTACCAGTCTAACATACTTATCTGCCACTCCAGATTTCCTCATGCAATACCACACCTCTTCTCTTGGCACCCTGTCATATGCTTTTTCTAAATCCACAAACACACAATGGAGTTCTTTCTGACCCTCTCTGTACTTCTCTATCAACATCCTCAAAGCAAAGATGGCATCTGTGGTGCTCTTTCTTGGCATGAAACCATACTGCTGCTCACAGATAGTCACCTCTTGTCTAAGCCTTCCTTCCACAACTCTCTCCCAGATCTTCATTGTGTGGCTCATCAACTTAATTCCCCTGTAGTTGCTACAACTCTGTACATCACCCTTGTTCTTAAAAATGGGAACCAGCACACTTCTTCTCCATTCTTCAGGCATTTTCTCACCCTCAAATATTCCATTAAATATTTGAGTCAAAAACCTCACTGCCATCTCTCCAAGACATTTCCAAACCTCCACTGGTATGTCATCAGGTCCTACTGCCTTCCCCTTCTTCATTCTTTTCAGAGCTTTCCGGACTTCACCCTCACTAATTTTTCCCACTTCCTGGTCCACAGTTTCTATTACCTCCACTCTTCTTTCTCTTTCATTCTCTTCATTCATTAGCTCCTCAAAGTAATCCTTCCATCTTCCCATCACACTCTCCTCACTTGTTAGAACATTCCCATTCCCATATTTAATAAGCCTAACCTGCTGCACATCCTTTCCAGCCTGATCCCTCTGTCTTGCCAATCGGTACAAGTCCTTCTCGCCCTCTTTAGTGTCCAGTCTCCCATATAACTCATTGTACGCCCTCTGCTTTGCCTTAGCTACTTCCCTCTTTGCTCTATGTCCCATCTCCTTATATTCCTGTCTCCGCTCTTCAGTCCTCTCACAGTCATATTTCTTCTTGGCTAATCTCTTTCTTTGAATGGCGTCCTGCACTTCACTATTCCACCACCAGGTTTCCTTATCTTCCATTCTTTGTCCAGATGACACACCAAGTACCTTCCTACCTGTCTCTCTAATTACTGTTGCTGTAGTAGCCCAGTCACTTGGAAGCTCTTTCTTACCACCCAGAGCCTTTAACAGCTCGTCTCTGAATTTCTCACAACATTCTTCTTTCTTTAGCTTCCACCATTTGGTCTTCTTCTCTGGTTTTACTCTTGTTCTCTTCTTCGCAACAACAGTCATTCTACACACAACCATCCGATGCTGTCTGGCCACGCTCTCCCCTGCTACAACCTTACAGTCTCCAATCTCTCTCAGGTTTCCTCTTCTACACAGAATGTAATCGACCTGTGTACTCCTTCCTCCACTCTTATAGGTCACTCTATGTTCCTCCCTCTTTTGGAAATAGGTATTGACTATAGCCATTTCCATTCTCTTGGCAAAATCCACCACCATCTGTCCTTCCTGGTTTCTTTCCTTGACACCAAACCTACCCATCACTTCCTCATCCCCTCTGTTTCCTTCACCAACATGTCCATTCAGGTCTGCTCCAATCACCACTCTTTCCTCCCTGGGAATACTCTCTATCACTTCATCCAAATCTTTCCAAAATTTATCTTTCTCCTCCCCATCACATCCAACCTGTGGAGCATAACCACTTACTATGTTTAGCATCAGACCTTCTACTTCTACCTTTAGACACATCACCCTATCTGACACTCTCTTCACCTCTACTACATTCTTTGCCAACTCCTCCTTCAGGACCACCCCTACTCCATTTCTCTTTCTATCCACACCATGGTAAAACAGTTTAAACCCTGCTCCAATACTGTGAGCCTTGCTGCCCTTCCACTTGGTCTCTTGGACACATAAAACATCTACCTTTCTTCTCTGCATCATGTCAGCCAGCTCTCTACCTTTGCCTGTCATTGTCCCCACATTTAGAGTTGCAACCCTCAGTCCTACATTCTTCACTTTCCTCCTCTCCCTCTGTCTCCTGACACGTTTTCCTCCTCTGCGTCTTCGACTGACCCCAAAAATACACTGCACGCGGCTCCGCCCCGCTCCGGTCCGCAGGTCGCAGCTGAGCGAGTCCAATTTCCACTGCCTGCGCTCCGCTCAGGTCCGCCTGGATGCGCCGCTCCGAGACACGTGCGAGATCGCGCGATAAATCAAGTGATAAATAAGTAAGTCAGAACAAAACAATTCATTCGGTGGAAGAAGGAGAACAACTGTAGAGAGACTGCTGCCTTGATCTTCTCTCGTAAATGAGCTACATGGTTTGAGCAACAGGAAGTGATGTTTACATTTCAGAATAAAATACTTTTTTATTTATTTATTTCTTGTATTGCGTTATTAGGCGTAGTCATAGTCATAAATATAATAGTTTAGTCATAGAATAGTCATAAATGATAGTTTGACAGCATTTTTGTACAAATAAATCCGTATAGAGCTAGGATTAGTCCGCCTGTGGTGATTTTATTTTGTAAATACGGAAGTTGTGCTCGTTCCTTTTCCTGTTGGTGCGACGTAATCTTCAAAAGTTGACTCCGGCACAGCTCCGTCATCCGGCAGAAATAGAAAAATTTCTAATTTTGACGGACTGCCGTCCGCTCTCCGCAGCTCGCCGCCGCCGTGTGGAGCCAGTGTAAATTCTGTCATTGATTATAATGGGTGCGTATTTGCTGCGGAGGTCGGACCGGAGCGGGGCGGAGCTGCAACGCGTGTAGTGTATTTTTGGCGTAACAGTAGTACAATTTCCGCCGGCACCCTGTTTGTCAACAGCACCGGTGGCGGACGTTGTTAACCCGGGCCTCGACCGATCTGGTATGGTTTCACTTTGATGAACTCGCATTATGGTTTTGGCAAGTGTTTTACATCGGATGCCATTCCTGACACAACCCTCACCATTTACCCGGGCTTGGGACCGGCACAAGAGATACAATGGCTTGTGCTCCCTAGTGGCTGGCTGTTTTGTTTTATTATATTGTTTTTTGGTATTGCCTGGTTATAATCTTGTTTTTCTTTGTGCTTTTCTTAGGCTCCTGTCTGACCTCCAAATGCTAATGTTGCTAGCAATGAGGACCCCACAAGGATGTGTACTGAGCCCCCTTCTATTCACCCTGCTAACACACGACTGCACACCATCATACAGCTCCAACCACTTCATCAAGTTTGCGGACGACACAACAGTGGTGGGTCTCATCAGCAACAACGATGAGACGGACTACAGGAACGAGGTGAGCCGCTTGGCCTTGTGGTACGGACACAACAATCTCACTCAACGTGGAGAAGACAAAGGAGATTGTCGTGGACTTCAGGAAGAGGGATGCCCAACATGCCCCTCTGACCATCAACAGCACCGCAGTGGAGAGAGTGGACAGCACCAAGTTCCTGGGAGTGCACGTCTCAAAGGACCTGTCCTGGAGCAGGAACACTGCAGCACTGGCCAAGAAGGCTCACCAGCGTCTCTACTTTCTCCACAAGCTGAAAAGGGCTGGAGCTTCAACCCCCATCATGTGCACCTTCTACAGAGGTGCCATAGAAAGTGTCCTGACCAGCTGCATCACTGTGTGGTTTGGTGCATGTACTGCATCCTGCCGCAAGAGCCTCCAGCGCATCATGAGAGCAGCTGAGAAGATCGTCGGCACCTCCTTCCCCTCACTGCAGGACTTACACAGCAAACGCCTCACTCGGAAAGCCCACTGCATGGCAGGTGATCCCACACACCCACTACACAGCTGCTTTAGACTGTTGCCTTCAGGGAGGAGACTGAGGAGTCTCCAGGCTCGAACCAGCAGACTGAGAGACAGCTCTGTTCATCAGGCAGTAAGGATGCTAAACACTCTGCCTGCTCTGCCTCCCCTCCCATTTGAACTGCCTTAACACAAAAAACTTTCTCACACATTACCACACAACACAAAGATTTTAACACTGGACTCTGTGTCATCAAACGGGTTATTCACTAAACTCTCAGTCATGTGCTCATTCAGTTTGCACTACTTCTCATATTTGCACTGTTTGTATTACATTACTGCCTATAGTCATACTACTGTTTATATTCACTGTTTACATTAATACTGTTTACATTTATTACTACTGTTTACATTTACACTACTTTTATATCTACACTACTGCTGATACATATACAGTATTCTCTGACTAGCCTTATTTAAGGATGCCCAATGTGCCTTACTGCATATGCCACTTTGCCTCTATACCAACATCAACTACCTCATACATATACTGTGTACATTAACTCATATGCTGCTTTGCCACTCTTTGCAAATGTCAATGCTAGAACCTTCAGTTTATTTTATAGATACACTTTATATACTTTTTATACTACTATGCAATAACTCAGGACAGTATTACACTTTTATCATTTCATTTTATGCTTATGTCAAAATGTTTAGTGTTTTAGTGTTGGTGTAACTGTCAGGACAGTGTTACACTTTTACTATTTTATGCTTATGTTTATTAAATGTTTTAGTGTTTTAGTGTTTAAATGGTTACTTTTGCACCGAGGGACTGAGAGAGAAATGCAATTTCAATCCTGTTTATGTCCTGTACATATTGCAGTTCTGACAATAAAAGTTGACTTTGAAACCTCACATCTTCCACAAAGTGCTAAGGTGAATCTCTGCCACAGACAGTCCTGCATTTGGAGATTCATCACAGATGAGTGAGGACGTCGCTTTCCTCTGCTGTGACTGACTCTTAAAATGACTGAAAGACACTGAAACTGTCATACAGAAGCAGATCATGGTATTTATGATGCATACCTCTGGTAATTGTAGTTTCTTTTATTATTAAGGTTGTTATGTTATCATTGTTATCAATTTTAACTTTTTAACATTTTTGAATTTGTTTTGCTCATGAATAAACAGTTTTTAAGCAACAACTTATGTGGATATTTTGTGTGTGCTCTATTTAGACCTGTTGTACATATCTGTATTGCGGGTTTGAACCAGATCTGGGCCGCGTTTTGAGATTCGACTTACTCTACTGGGCCGGACCTGGGCCAAATCCGCCTAAAAATGAAATGAGGATGCCGCATCTGGGCCGCATCTGGGCCAAATTTGCCTAAAAACTAAACAAGGATTCCGTATCTGGGCCACATTTGGGCCGAATGCAGTAGTTTTGTAGCACTTCTGGCCCACCTCCGGCCCAGATCCAATCCAGATCCGCAATCCACATCCGGGCCAGTTTTGGCCCGTTGGACAAAAAGACACCGGGCCGGATCCATTTTACAAATGCGGGCCAAATGTTTTCATACATTTGGCCCAGATCCGGCCCACATAACTTTTGCTGTCTGGGATAGTTCAGAAAGTGGTGCGTGTCCAGTCCACCGCCATTGTTAAAATGCCGGCTGTCTGCGCGTGCGTGCTGCGTGCATGTGTTCAAACAAAAGCTCCACGGGAGATGTTTACAATATTAACGGGGGGTCAGCGAAAAAGTTACACTTTGAGAGCTGGGTTCAAAAACCATCGGAGTCATCGAGGGGGGCCAGCAGCGTCGTGTAGGCGATAAGCAAAGTCGCAAAGAGAAAGTAGCGGTTACACTCAAAATACGCGCCGTGTAAACTGGCCCTTAAAATCTGATGAAAACATACTCACTGTTGGTACTGTTTGAAAGCTCGGCCCGAACCACAATGTCTACCCCCACAAAAGTAATATCAAAACGACTGTCTCGGCCCCCTGATGTGTGCTATTACTTTTTTTGGCAATTCGAGTTACCTTGGCAACGTAATTTGCGAACAAAGACGTAATGAATCTCCAAATCCAGGAACTAGTTGGTTACTGCCCACTTATTATTCTACACCAGAAAAAGTTATCTTTTTCAACGTTTATACGGACCGAACCACAAAGTGAACCCCCACAAAAGTTATATCAAAACGACCGGCCCGACTCAGAGATGTGTGCTATTACTTTTATAAGCAATCGGAGTTACCATGGCGATGTATTTTGCTAACAAAGTTGCCATATTTCCCCATTGAAAATGAATGGGAGAACACTCCTCACACAAACTGCTGCTGTCAAGTCACATGATTTAGAATCTGATGAAAACATACTCACTGTTGGTACTGTTTGAAACTCATAGAAAGTATTTATCAGATGTATCTAGAACTGATTAACATTTGGAGCCATTTTGATTCAAGATGTCCGGCAACAGCCTGGCAGCCCCCGTCAAAGTTTCTCCAGGAACTTTCTAGTTTTTATTCTTATTCTTAAAAAAGATGAAATTTGATTTTTTTAAATTAAGTGATAGTCTATTTAACTGAAACCACTGAGCAAAATGACTGAGCCCATAATTTGCCTTATCAATAAGTGAGTCAAAGTTACCATCAGCAACAAAAAGATTGGTATCTTCAGCAAATAGGATAGGTGTCAAAACACTAGACGCTTTTGGTAGATCATTAATGTATATGAGAAACAATAATGGACCCAAAATGGATCCTTGTGGAACTCCACATTTTAGGACATCCCACTGTGACAATTTACCATGAAAAATTACAATTTGCTCTCTGTTGTGCAAATAATTTTCAACCCATTTCAGAACCTTATTTTTAAAAGCATAACAAGACATTTTTGATAATAAGATTTCATAATCCACTGTGTCAAAAGCTTCTGATAAGACCAAGACAATTCCTAGAGCATATTCATTTTTCTCAAAAGCAGTTGAAATCTTTTCTCTAATATGGGAGGAGGGGAAAGGTGAGGGGAGGGATAAGGGAAGGGGTGAGGAGTAGGTAGGAGAGAAGGGATGAAGGGGTGAAAGGATGAGTGAGGTGGATATGGTCTGCCGAGGAGGATGCTGATGAGCTTTAGGAAGTGAAGACTCGGGTGAGGATATGTCTTCGGGAAGCTGATCTTCTTAATATTTCCCAGCCTGCTTATGATCCCCAAAAGAGTCTGGTGAATTAAACTGAATTGAAGAGAGAGTGGGCTTGAGACAAGTCATTGAGGTTATTTTGAATGTCGGAACGATAGGCTAGTGAAGACCAGCGACCTAGAATTGAATGGTTTAATCAGAGATGCCTTGGCTAGAAGTGGAAGAGGCTATGCCGATGCGGAAAGAATGGATCGAGTAGTGATCGGGTGATGTGCCTGATTTTAGCAGGACTTTGCGAAGATGACGAGAGAACCAGAAGCGAGGTGCTAGATTTCCAGATTCTGAAATGAAGAGTGGATTGTGAGGAGAAGCGTTAGCTGCGTATCGGGGCTAAACATACTTATAAATAGTTTTGCACGGGCTAAGGAAAGAAGTAAGGTGAAACAGGTATAAGGGATGAGAAGCTGCAAATTGATCGGTCTTGCTTCTTCGCAGAGTGAAAATAAGTGTGTCGTGACTGACAGGAATTGTCAGACAGGCAAGTGTGAATGAGAGGATTATGGATAGAAGAGGTTGGAGCGAATTCAGAACAGTGCAGAAAGCCAAAAAGGCTAAGAGGAACATGGATTCTAAGGTTTGGTCTAGAGAAGAAAGAAATTCCATTCCGGGATGAGAGAAAATGGGGCCACAGGTGCAATTCCATTTTGCATGAGTGGTCGATGACGAGAGAACCATGAAAAGAAGAAACGCTAGCTGCATTAGAAAGAAGATGGGATATAAAGGACCTTCCCTGCGGAATGATACGTAAGGCGTAGTTTAATGACTGAGATGACAAGGAAGCCTGAAAAGATGAAGCGGTGAGAGTGATGCCCAAAAAGTCCAAAGTACAGGGGCCGACGGTTTACATCCCTGAAAGAGGGACGCCTAACCGAGAGAAGACCACGGAAAGGGCACTTAATAGAAGTCCCAGAGAAGGGTCATTCAACATTTCTACCTTTGGAACCCAGAGACGGGTCGAGTGACCCGAAGGATTTTAGCTAACATCCTATAATGAGCTGTTAACAGGCGCTTTTGTTTTGTAAATAAGGCCATTACTGGCGCACCACAGGAGGGGGCACACTAATTTGACTAAGGCTGCGCTTTTTTGCGCAAGTGAACTTGGCTTCTAAATCCCCCGGTCCCTTTCAGTGGGCTACATATGTTGGTCCGTCACTTGACCTCAGGTCATGTGACCTATGTCGGTCCGTCAGTTTACCTCAGGTCATGTGACCTGTGTCGGTCCGTCAGTTGACTTCATGTCATGTGACCTGTGTCGTTGTGTCAGTTGACCTCAGGTCATGTGACCTGTGTTGGTACGTCAGTTGACCTCAGGTCATGTGACCTATGTCAGTCCATCAGTTGACCTCAGGTCATGTGACCTGTGTCGGTCCGTCAGTTGACTTCATGTCATGTGACCTGTGTCATTTTGTCAGTTGACCTCAGGTCATGTGACCTATGTTGGTCCGTCACTTGACTTCAGGTCATGTGACCTGTGTCGGTCCATCAGTTGACCTCAGGTCATGTGACCTATGTCGGTCAGTCAGTTGACCTCAGGTCATGTGACCTGTGTCGGTCAGTCAGTTGACCTTAGGTCATGTGACCTGTGTTGGTACGTCAGTTGACCTCATGCCGTGTGACCTGTGTCGGTCCATCACTTGACCTCAGGTCATGTGACCTGTGTCGTTGTGTCAGTTGACCTCAGGTCATGTGACCTATGTTGGTACGTCAGTTGACCTCATGTCGTGTGACCTGTGTCGGTCCGTCAGTTGACCTCAGGTCATGTGACCTGTGTCGGTCCGTCAGTTGACCTCAGGTCATGTGACCTATGTCGGTACGTCAGTTGACCTCATGCCGTGTGACCTGTGTCGGTCCGTCAGTTGACCTCATGTCGAGTGACCAGTGTCGGTCCATCAGTTGACTTCATGTCGTGTGACCTATGTCGGTCCGTCAGTTGACCTCAGGTCATGTGACCTGTGTTGGTCCGTCAGTTGACCTCATGCCGTGTGACCTGTGTCGGTCCGTCAGTTGAACTCATGTCGAGTGACCAGCGTCGTTCCATCAGTTGACTTCATGTTGTGTGACCAATGTCGGTCCGTCAGTTGACCTCAGGTCAAGTGACCCGTGTTGGTCCGTCAGTTGACCTCATGTCGTGTGACCTGTGTTGGTCCGTCACTTGACCTCAGGTCATATGACCTGTGTCAGTCCCTCAGTTGACCTCATGTCATGTGACCTGTGTTGGTCCGTCAGTTGACTTCTTGTTGTGTGACCTGTGCTGGTCCGTCACTTGACCTCAGGTCATGTGACCTGTGTTGGTCCGTCACTTGACCTCAGGTCATGTGACCTGTGCTGGTCTGTCTATTCACCTCAGGTCATGTGACCTGTGTCAGTCCGTCACTTGACCTGAGGTCATGTGACCTATGTCGGTCAGTCAGTTGACTTCATGTTATGTGGCCTGTGACGGTCCGTCAGTTGACCTCAGGTCATGTGACCTATGTAGGTCCGTCAGTTGACTTCATGTCATGTGACCTGTGTCTGTCCGTCAGGTGACGGACAACAATAGGTCAAGCATGTTTTAGAACACAGCAATGGGCCACCTGCATGTGCCGGCACGCACCGTATATACATGTGCCAAGGACAAGGAGAGAGACAGTACTTGTAAGCAAAATAATTTATTTGACAGAACATCAAAGTTACAGGATAGTCAGCACAGCAGAATAAGACAATTTTATGCATAAAATTGTTCTGGAGCAGACAAAGCTTTCCGTTCAGTGGATGTCCCAAAATGTTCAACTGTGAGATAACTTCAGGGTCTGTTATGTGTGAATTCAGGTCAGGGCCTCTCTTCTGACTAAGGGGGGAAGTGCAAGCAGAGTCTTACTTACCTGGTGGAAACATTGGAATGCAGTTTGTGCAGTCTGGTGTGGTGGGGGTGTCTGAGTTGTGTGCACGCATATTTATAACAAAAGGCAGTTAATGGCCCACTAATGTGGACCCACTAATGGCCCACTAATGGTTGGTTTGGAC
Organism: Garcialebias charrua; assembly: GCA_038048925.1. Taxonomy (NCBI): domain Eukaryota; kingdom Metazoa; phylum Chordata; class Actinopteri; order Cyprinodontiformes; family Rivulidae; genus Garcialebias; species Garcialebias charrua. The sequence goes on from JBBPBX010038148.1 coordinate 11,348, forward strand.
TAAGGGTCTTTTGACCCTCTTTCAGGACTTCTGGGGGGAGGTCGAAAATCCTGGGACTTCTACTGTTAAACCACAACGAGGAGGAGAAGATGGGGGGGTCACGATCAGGAAGACATCCAGGAGGTGAATAACGCAAGGGAGTTTGCAAGTACGTAAGAGGATCCAGCAAAGGCTACAGATAGAGAAACAAACAATTTGGGGCTGCCACGGCACCCGAACGTGAGGCAGACGGCAAAGAAATAAGCGCCATTCCAGGCTACGCCGAAGAAATGCCAAATATCGGGGCAAATGGGCAGAACTTTGAAAGTGCTGGTAATATCAGCTTTATAGAGCCCAGAACCTCGACCTGCTAAATGAATGAGCAGAAGATGGGCAGCACGTTGGTACAGCCGTGGCTGCATGAAAGCACTGTGCACTTTGGTACAGCTGTGGCTGTATGAAAGCACTGTGATGAAGATGATGAAGATGGTCAGCATTTTGTTACAGCCGTGGCAGTGTGAAAGCACTGTGATGAAGAGGATAATGATAGTCAGCACTTTGTTACAGCTGTGGCTGTGTGAAAGCACTGTGATGATGAGGATGATGACGTTGGTCGGCACTTTGTTACGGCTGTGGTCGTGTGAAAGCACTGTGATGAAGAGGATGATGATGATGGTCAGCACTTCGTTACAGCTACGGCTGTGGGAAAGCACTGAGACGATGAGGATGACGATGACGGTCGGCACTTTGTTACGGTCGTGGCTGTGTGAAAGCACTGTGAGGATGAGGAGAATGATGAAGACGATTGATGAAGTTCAGCACTTTGTGCCAGCCGAGGCGGTGTTAAAGTGCTTCAAAGATGAGTAATGGACAAGGGATGAGGGATGAGGGTCAGTAGAGATGGGGGGATGAGGGGACGAAGGGAGGAGGGAAGTAAGAACGAGGGGGATGAAGGAGGGGAATAGGGGTGAAAGGAATGGGGTGAATGGAGGTCGCCAAAGGAGAGTGCAGAAGGGCATGCGATACGAAGACCCTTGCACGGGGAGCTAATGAGAAAGGCGGCTAGGGAAGAGTGGAGGAGGTAGAGTAGCTGGGGAAGTTCCGATAAAGAGGTTGCAGGTACGGACGGTAATGTAACCTGGCTCCCACTGGGGGGAGCCGTCGTCATGACAGAAGGTCCCGCGGTCGCTAGGAGCAGGTGTCTGATGTAAAGTCGAGAGCGGTTGAAAAGAAGCCAAAATCAGATTGAAATGAATGGAAGAAGGGAGCGTCAATGGTGGGATGGGTGGTGATCATGTGAAGCCAGCGAAGGCTGGGACTGAGAGACGTAAGAAAAAGCTGAGAAAGGTCTGATAAAGAGGTTGTGGGCACAGGCTGTAATGTGACCTGGCCCCCCACTGGCGGGAGCTGTCGCCATGACAGAAAGTCCTGTGATCGCTTGGAGCAGATGTCTGAGCCGAAGCTGTGAGTGGTTTAAAAGAAGCGAAACCAGATGTAAATGAATGGAAGAAGCGAGTGACGATGGTGGGATGGGTGGTGATTTTGTGAAGCCAGCGAAGGCTGGGACTGAAAGACGCTGGGAAAGAAGCTGGTAAAGATCCGACAGTGCCAGAGAACTATTTTTAACTTCTCGTGTCAGCACTCCGATGGCTGTTTTAAGAAAGTTCATGTATAAATTTATTTCTTGTTTAAATAAGTCCAATACAGTAATTGGGGGCTGCCATTGCATGTAAATGCATGGAAGCCACCACCTATTGTTATTGTGCTTGAACGTGTGTCTACATGGTCGTCGAGCGTTAATGCAGCCCGAACCACAATGTCTACCCCCACAAAAGTTATATCAAAACGACTGGCTCGGCCCCCTGATGTGTGCTATTACTTTTATTGGCATTTCGACTTACCATGGCAACGTAATTTGCGAACAAAGACGTAATGAATCTCCAAATCCAGGAACTAGTTGGTTACTGCCCACTTATTATTCTACACCAGAAAAAGTTATCTTTTTCAACTTTAATACGGACCGAACCACAAAGTGAACCCCCACAAAAGTTATATCAAAACGACCGGCCCGACTCAGAGATGTGTGCTATTACTTTTCTAAGCAATCGGAGTTACCATGGCGATGTATTTTGCTAACAAAGTTGCCATATTTCCCCATTGAAAATGAATGGGAGAACACTCCTCACACAAACTGCTGCTGTCAAGTCACATGATTTAGAATCTGATGAAAACATACTCACTGTTGGTACTGTTTGAAACTCATAGAAAGTATGTATCTAGAACTGATTAACATTTGGAGCCATTTTGATTCAAGATGTCCGGCAACAGCCTGGCAGCCCCCGTCAAAGTTTCTCCAGGAACCTTCTAGCGACCGGCCCGACTCAAAGATGTGTGCTATCACTTTTCTAAGCAATCCGAGTTACCATGGCGATGTATTTTGCTAACAAAGTTGCCATATTTCCCCATTGAAAATGAATGGGAGAACACTCCTCACACAAACTGCTGATGTCAAGTCACATGATTTAGAATCTGAGGAAAACATACTCACTGTTGGTACTGTTTGAAAGCTCGGCCCGAACCACAATGTCTACCCCCACAAAAGTTATATCAAATCGACTGGCTCGGCCCCCTGATGTGTGCTATTGTGGTGGACCACTAGGGGGCTCTACTCACACCCAGTGGACCGAATGTGTTACAGGATGCTTTTATTGTGAAAGGTCCAGAGGACCGGATGTTGTGTTGGTATATAAGGCGGTGTTGGGTGGTTTTCCCGCCAGTTGAGTAGGAGTTGATTAAAAGTGAAGAACTACATCCCGTCTCCTGTGTCGTCTCTTCACCACCTCCTACACTGGTGACCTACGTGAACTGAATATGACGACATCTGAAGGTCCAGCCAGCTCTCCTCAGCTGTCCGCGGTGGAACCCCCACCGGCGGCCCCGCTCGCTTTTGCGGTGGCCGTTAAAATCCCGGACTTCTGGCTGCACGCACCTCGGTCGTGGTTCGCCCACGTCGAATCACAGTTCGCTCTTCGCGGGATCTCTGCAGACGACACCAAATACCACCATGTGGTCGCTTCACTGGACCCATTGTCCACCCAGCGGGTAATGAGCCTGCTCGAAGACCCTCCTGCACAGGGAAAATACGACGCCCTCAAGGAGCTCCTTCTGCAGCGCTACACGCTCTCAGACGCGGAGCGCGCCGAGAAACTGTTTTCCCTCTCTGATTTGGGCGACGGCACAGCTCTCGAGCTCATGGAAGGCATGTTGTCTTTGAGAGGATCAACAGACTGTGAGTTTCTTTTTCTACACCTCTTCCTCCGCCGGCTTCCGGCTCCAGTGCGCACAGCCCTGGCCAACTCCCCGTTTCTGCAGCAGAAGGATTACCGCTCGCTGGCCCGCGAAGCCGACCGCATCCTGCTGGCTGCGAGGACGTTCGCGGTCCAAGCGGCGGTCCCCGGATCTCCAGCGGCGCCCGAGCTTCAAGCATCGCCCTCAGCGCCGGACGAGCCAGTGGTCGTAGCAGGAGTCGCCCGCAGGCGGTCAGGAGCTGCCTTTTGTTTCTTCCACCAGCGTTTTGGCGCCAAAGCACGACGGTGTGTCCCACCGTGCAGTTTCAAGCCGCAGGGAAACGAGTACGCCAGCGCCCGCTAGCAGTCGCGGCCGTTGGCGACAAGGAAAGGCTGCTTTTCATCGAAGACTCGAGGTCGGGGAGGCGGTTCCTGGTGGACTCCGGCTCGCAGAAGAGCCTCGTTCCCCCGACTGGCTCCGACAGGTTAGCAGAAGGCTGCGGGCCGCAGCTAACCGCGGCTAACGGCTATCCCATCAAGACGTTTGGCGAAAGGTTGGTGACTGTTCGTTTCCATGAACGGGACTTCCAGTGGAACTTTGTGGTAGCTGCTAGCTCAGTCCCTATTTTAGGGGCTGATTTTCTTTGTGCTCACGGGCTCCTGGTTGATTTAGCTAACAGACGTTTGATCGACGCTGTGTCTTTTTCGTCACTGCCTTGTGAGACGCGAGGAGCTGGGCCTTTAATGCATGCTAACTTTTTAGCTTCGGGTAATGTGTTTCAGCGTTTATTGTCTGAATTCCCCTCGCTGACTGTTCCTGATTTTGCAAACACAAACACAAAACATGGGGTCGAACATTATATTCCCACAACGGGCCCCCCGGTGTTCGCACGTGCACGCCGCCTTGATGCTACTAAGCTAGCAATAGCACAGGAAGAGTTTGCTAACATGGAGCGTTTAGGCATCGTGCAACGCTCAAACAGTCCGTGGGCCTCCCCCCTCCACATGGTGCCCAAGGCAGATGGCAAATGGCGACCATGTGGGGATTTCCGCCGCCTTAATAACATCACAGAGAACGATCGTTATCCCATCCCCCACATCCAGGATTTTTCAGTGCACCTGGCTGGGACCTCCATTTTTTCTAAAGTAGATTTAGTACGGGGGTACCACCAGGTTCCTGTGCATGTGGAGGATGTCCCTAAGACCGCTGTTATCACGCCTTTCGGCCTTTTTGAGTTTTTGCGCATGCCTTTTGGTCTTAAAGGTGCAGCACAAACATTTCAGCGGTTGATGGATTCAGTCCTAAGGGGTCTGTCCTTCGTATTTGTGTACCTGGATGACGTCCTGGTGGCTAGCAGCTCGGCTGAGCAGCACTTGTCCCACCTCCGTGAGGTTTTTCAGCGCCTGGCAGCACATGGCCTGATTGTAAATACAACGAAATGCCAGTTTGGGCTGCCAGTCATTGACTTTTTGGGCCACCGCATTTCTGCAAGTGGTGCCATCCCGTTACCAAACAAATTGCTGGTGGTGTCAGATTTCCCACAGCCCAGTCTGTTAAAGCGCCACAAGAATTTTTGGGAATGGTTAACTTCTATAACCGTTTCCTCCCCAGGGCAGCACAACTGCTGCGTCCGCTCTATGGAGCGCTGAAAAAGAAAAAGCCCAACGACAGCGTGGACTGGACACCAGAACGCCTACAGGCATTTGGTGATGCTAAAGCTGCACTGGCCACTGCTGCCCTTTTGGCCCATCCATCCCCAGCGGCGCAAATAGCTTTAACAACCGACGCATCTGATGTTGCGGTGGGGGCTGTGTTAGAACAGCAGGTTTCCGGGGTTTGGCAGCCGCTTGCATTTTTCAGCCGTACGCTGCGGGACAATGAGCTGAAATACAGTGTTTTTGACAGAGAGTTGCTGGCGCTTTACCTGGCCACACGCCATTTCAGGTTTTTCCTGGAGGGCCGCCGGTTCACTGCATATGTTGACCACAAACCCTTGGTGTTTGCGATGTCAAAAATTTCTGACCCCTGGTCTGCTCGCCAGCAACGCCACCTCGCAGCGGTGTCTGAATTTACTACAGACATTCAGCATGTGGCTGGAAAATCCAACGTGGTGGCCGACTGTCTCTCCCGGGTGCTGATCTCTCCCGTATACGTTGGCATCGATTTTTCTGCTATGGCTGCGGACCAACGTAGCGACGCAGAAATACTCGAGCTCCAGTCCGGGCCCACGGGCCTCGAGTTGGAGGAACGGCAGGTGAATGACGGAGGTCCCCTCCTGCTCTGTGATGTTTCTACTGGCAGGCCCCGCCCCCTGGTTCCAGTTTCATGGCGACGCCGCGTTTTTGACTCCTTACATTCCCTTTCTCATCCAGGTGTTAGAGCCTCGGTGAAACTGGTCAGTTCAAAGTTTGTTTGGCCCGGTCTGCGTAAAGCAGTTAAGGAGTGGGCAGCAGCGTGTGTCCCATGCCAGCGCGCTAAGGTTAACAGGCACACCAAAGCACCTTTGGAACCCTTCTCCATCCCAGGTCGGCGGTTTGATCATGTGCACGTAGACCTGGTGGGCCCTCTGCCTCCATCACAAGGTTTTACTCATCTGCTGACTATGATAGACCGGACCACCAGGTGGCCTGAGGTGGTTCCCTTGACATCCACGACATCTGCAGTGGTGGCCCGGGCATTTTTGTCTACCTGGGTGGCGCGTTTTGGCCCCCCTTCAGACATTACATCAGACCGGGGCCCGCAGTTTGTTTCTGAACTTTGGTCTACCATGGCCAAGGGTCTGGGGACTAACGTTCACAGGACCACCGCTTACAACCCCCAAGCTAATGGTTTGTGTGAACGGTTTCACAGATCATTGAAAGCTGCACTGCGTGCTGCATTGACCGGTGACAACTGGATTGACCGTCTTCCCTGGGTTTTGTTGGGTTTACGTACCGCAACCAAAGAGGACCTGAGCTCTTCCCCGGCTGAACTGGTTTTCGGTCAACCTGTGCGCGTCCCCGGTGAGTTTTTACCTGAGGTACCCTCACCACAGTTTGCTCCACCGTTGCTCCATTTTTCACCTCAGGAGGCCCCTTTTCGTGTCCCTGGCCCGGTACATCATTGTTTACCGCAGTCATTTGTCCCTAAGAGTCTGGAGTCCTCTAAATTTGTTTTTGTCAAACACAATGCACACAGGACACCACTACAGCCTTTGTATGATGGACCGTTTCGGGTTCTTCAACCAGGTCCAAAACATTTCCTTTTAGATTTAGGGGGTCGTACTGAGACTGTCTGTATCGATAGGCTTAAACCAGCTCATGTTGTGTCAGATGATCAGGTTGTTACGGCCCAGGCTCCTCGCAGGGGCAGACCTCCATCCACATTGTTAACGGACTGCTGTCCCCCTGCCAGAGACTCTCAACGTCCATTGGAGCCCGAATCTTCTGCAGGCCCTCCTCGGAGCCCTCCGCTTCATCAGACTGGTTCTGCAGGGCCCAGGTTCAGCCGTTCTGGTCGTTTAATCAAACCTAAAATGCGGGACTAGTGATGGACCTTACTGGGTGTTCTGGGGGGGCGTGTGTGGTGGACCACTAGGGGGCTCTACTCACACCCAGTGGACCGAATGTGTTACAGGATGCTTTTATTGTGAAAGGTCCAGAGGACCGGATGTTGTGTTGGTATATAAGGCGGTGTTGGGTGGTTTTCCCGCCAGTTGAGTAGGAGTTGATTAAAAGTGAAGAACTACATCCCGTCTTCTGTGTCGTCTCTTTACCACCTCCTACACTATTACTTTCATTGGCATTTTGAGTTACCATGGCAACGTAATTTGTGAACAAAGACGTATTGAATCTCCAAATCCAGGAACTACTGTAGTTGGTTACTGCCCACTTATTATTCTACACCAGAAAAAGTTATCTTTTTCAACTTTTATACGGACCGAACCACAAAGTGAACTCCCACAAATGTTATATCAAAACGACCGGCCCGACTCAGAGATGTGTGCTATTACTTTTATAAGCAATTGGAGTTACCATGGCCATGTATTTTGCTAACAAAGTTGCCATATTTCCCCATTGAAAATGAATGGGAGAACACTCCTCACACAAACTGCTGCTGTCAAGTCACATGATTTAGAATCTGATGAAAACATACTCACTGTTGGTACTGTTTGAAACTCATAGAAAGTATGTATCTAGAACTGATTAACATTTGGAGCCATTTTGATTCAAGATGTCCGGCAACAGCCTGGCAGCCCCCGTCAAAGTTTCTCCAGGAACCTTCTAGTATACAGGGAACCCCCGACCTACGACTCCACCGACCTGCGAACCACGGGACCCACGAACGAGCCAAAGTTGAAGAATGCCATCGACGTACGTCAAAAAGTTCGTGACCTACGAACGAACCAAGTTAAAAATATAGAATCGAGCTACGGCAGACTGGATGCACGACCTACGAACGAGCCCCATTACAAGTATATAATCGAGCTACGGCGTAACTGCGTCACATATGGCAATCGGCGAGGTGGGGGAGGGGATTGCCTTTGGCTGTTGCTTGTTGGGCATGGGCGAGGCAGCAAGCGCTGACCACGAGGCAGCTGAGGCATTCCCAGCAGAACTGGCTCAGATCATCAGGGACGGTGGGTACACTGCCCAGCAGGTGTTCAATGTGGATGAGACAGGGCTGTTCTGGAAGCGTTTGCCAGACAGGACCTACATCAGTAGGGAAGAACGAACCGCACCCGGCCACAAGGTCGGCAAGGAGCGTTTGACCTTGCTGGTGGGGGGCAATGCTTCGGGTGATTGCAAACTCAAGCCGTTGTTGGTGTACCAATTTAATAAACCCAGGCCCTTCAAAAATATTGATAAATCTACACTTCCTGTTTATTGGGCGTCTAATAAAAAGGCTTGGGTGACGCTGGAAGTTTTTAAAAATTGGTTCACCAACAACTTTTTGCCAGATGTCAAGCGTTTTTGCAATGACCAGAACATTGCCTTTAAAGTCCTGCTGGTCTTGGACAACGCTCCAGGACACCCCCCTGCTCTCACCGACTTGGACAGGCATGTGAAGGTGGTGTACCTGCCTCCCAACACCACCTCTTTGATCCAGCCAATGGACCAGGGGGTTATTAGTACGTTTAAGGCGTACTACCTGCAGCGAGTCATCCGTGCCGCTTTGGAGGCAACGGAGAACTCTCAGACCCTCACGCTGAAAGACTTCTGGCGTAAGTACAACATCCTCGATGCTGTGCACAACATTGGCCACTCCTGGCATCGTGTTACTGGACAGAACATGTGCGGAGTCTGGAAGAAGCTCTGTCCAGAGCTTGTTCAGGGGGTACACGATTCCCAGGAGGTGGACCGTGTAATCGAGGATGTTGTGAGGATGGGCAGGTCACTGGAGCTCGAAATGGACCAGGACGATATCCAACACCTGCTGGGTGCATCAGGAGAGGACCTGTCCCCAGACGACCTGATTCAGCTCGACAGGCACGTCCCGGATGAGGAAGTGGAGGTGGAGGAGGAGGTGGAGGTCATTCCTCCGACCTTCACCAGGCAGGAGATGTGGTCACATTACCACCCGTACCCACAACCTCTTTATAGATAGGAGAACACTCCTCACCCAAACTGCTGCTGTCAAGTCACATGATTTAGAATCTGATGAAAACATACTCACTGTTGGTACTGTTTGAAAGCTCGGCCCGTGCCACAATGTCTACCCCCACAAAAGTTAAATCAAAACGACTGGCTCGGCCCCCTGATGTGTGCTATTACTTTTATTGGCATTTTGAGTTACCATGGCAACGTAATTTGTGAACAAAGACGTAATGAATCTCCAAATCCAGGAACTACTGTAGTTGGTTACTGCCCACTTATTATTCTACACCAGAAAAAGTTATCTTTTTCAACTTTTATACGGACCGAACCACAAAGTGAACCCCCACAAATGTTATATCAAAACGACCGGCCCGACTCAGAGATGTGTGCTATTACTTTTATAAGCAATCGGAGTTACCATGGCGATGTATTTTGCTAACAAAGTTGCCATATTTCCCCATTGAAAATGAATGGGAGAACACTCCTCACACAAACTGCTGCTGTCAAGTCACATGATTTAGAATCTGATGAAAACATACTCACTGTTGGTACTGTTTGAAACTCATAGAAAGTATTTATCAAATGTATCTCTAGAACTGATTAACATTTGGAGCCATTTTGATTCAAGATGTCTGGCAGCCCCCGTCAAAGTTTCTCCGGAACTTTCTAGTAGAATTATGCTACTGTGGACTAATGACAAATATAGTACAGTGAAATACTCAACTGAGCATTAGAGCCATTGGTATGATTGCCTCCTGAATGGTCTGATACTTTTTCTAATTTAATTCTAATTTATTTCTAATTTAACACATTCGTTATCACTCAAGTAAATTGGACTCTGTGTCTGTAATAAAGCTATCTATCTATAAAGAGGTTGTGGGTGCGGGTGGTAATGTGACCAGGCTCCCACTGGGGGGAGCTGTCACCGTGACGGAAATCCTGCGGTCGATGACGGAATGACGTCACGGGAGACGTTGGAAGCGGAATCTGGAACACAAGTTGTGGCCGCGGGTTATCCAGATGACGGTGAGTCGGGCCGGTCGTTTTGATATAACATTTGTGGGGGTTCACTTTGTGGTTCGGTCCGTATAAAAGTTGAAAAAGATAACTTTTTCTGGTGTAGAATAATAAGTGGGCAGTAACCAACTACAGTAGTTCCTGGATTTGGAGATTCATTACGTCTTTGTTCACAAATTACGTTGCCATGGTAACTCAAAATGCCAATAAAAGTAATAGCACACATCTGGGGGCCGAGCCAGTCGTTTTGATATAACTTTTGTGGGGGTAGACATTGTGGTTCGGGCCGAGCTTTCAAACAGTACCAACAGTGAGTATGTTTTCATCAGATTCTAAATCATGTGACTTGACAGCAGCAGTTTGTGTGAGGAGTGTTCTCCCATTCATTTTCAATGGGGAAATATGGCAACTTTGTTAGCAAAATACATCGCCATGGTAACTCCGATTGCTTATAAAAGTAATAGCACACATCTCTGAGTCGGGCCGGTCGTTTTGATATAACTTTTGTGGGGGTTCACTTTGTGGTTCGGTCCGTATTAAAGTTGAAAAAGATAACTTTTTCTGGTGTAGAATAATAAGTGGGCAGTAACCAACTAGTTCCTGGATTTGGAGATTCATTACGTCTTTGTTCGCAAATTACGTTGCCATGGTAACTCGAAATGCCAATAAAAGTAATAGCACACATCAGGGGGCCGAGCCAGTCGTTTTGATATAACTTTTGTGGGAGTAGACATTGTGGTTCGGGACGCATTAACGCTCGACGAAATGTAGACACACGTTCGAGCAGGATAACAATACTGTAGGTGGCTTCCATGCATTTACATGCAATGGCAGCCCCCAATTATACACAATAACTAGAAAATTCCGGAGAAACTTTGACGGGGGCTGCCAGGCTGTTGCCAGACATCTTGAATCAAAATGGCTCCAAATGTTAATCAGTTCTAGAGATACATCTGATAAATACTTTCTATGAGTTTCAAACAGTACCAACAGTGAGTATGTTTTCATCAGATTCTAAATCATGTGACTTGACAGCAGCAGTTTGTGTGAGGAGTGTTC